>JBBPBX010006862.1:49656-67052 GCA_038048925.1 Garcialebias charrua
ATATATATATATACATACAGTATACTGTATATACTCTAACTTCTAATTGTGATGGACTAGCTATTGGTCCAGGGTGTACCTCACCTCTCACACAGTGATAGCTGATAATGACTCCGGTGACATGAAAAGGAAGAACTGGGCAACAATGGATGGATGGATGGAACTTCCAACTGATCAAAAACAAAGTTTGTTTTAATTTCAATGATCTTTTATTAATATTAAATAGAAGACAGATGTCTTTGTTTCTCAAGTTTTCTTCCCCACGCAGTTGATTTAGGACAGGTTTCTGTTAGTTCACAGAGCAGTGATGCATGACTTCACCATACTGCCACTATGTAGGACTGATCTGGATCACATATTTAACCATCTTTGGTCTGATTGGTTTAGACTAGCTTAATAATAATAATAATAATAAACTTTATTTGTATAGCACCTTCCACAATGCCTTGCATTGACCAAGGTGCTTAACAGGATAAAAAGAAGAATAAACGGGAACAATAGATCAATGAAAATAGAATAAGAAACCACAGCGATAAAAGAAGGCAATGGAAATAAAAAATGCTACATACTAAAATAACACAAGTAATAAAAGTTACACACAGAAAGCTTTTTTGAACAAGTGGAAATAAAAATGCAATTGAAATAAAGATGCTACATACTAAAATACAAAATAATAAAAGTTACACACTGAAAGCTTTTTTGAACAAGTGGGTCTTCAGTTTGGTTTTGAACAGAGTCGGATCGGAGGTGGCACGCAGCTCAAGGGGGAGGCTGTTCCAGGCTTTTGGGCCGGCAACAGAAAATGACCGGTCTCCCCATTGCTTGTACCTCGAGCGAGGCACCTCCAGCAGGTGTTGACTGGCAGATCGTAGGTCCCTGCCAGGCTGATGGACTTTCAGAAGTTCTGAGATGTAGAGGGGAGCAAGTCCATTCAGAGCTTTGAAAACAAACAGCAGTAACTTGAACTGTATCCTGAACTGAACTGGGAGCCAGTGTAGAGAGGACAGGACAGGAGTGATGTGTTCATATTTTCGTGTGTTGGTCAAAAAGCGCGCGGCAGAGTTCTGTACAAGCTGTAAACGGGAGATGGAGGATTGATTAATGCCAAGATACAAAGCATTACAATAGTCAAGTCTGGAGGTCACAAAGGCATGGATGGCCTTCTCCAGATCACCACGACTAAGAAATGACTTGACTTTGGAGAGCAGACGGAGTTGGAAAAAGCTGGTCTTGACAACAGAACTGATCTGTTTATCAAACTTTAAATTGGAGTCAAGCTGCACTCCAAGATTTCTGACCACCGAGTTGAAGTGGGGGAGGGGAAAACCAACACTGGGACTGGGAAGGATGTTGCTGGTGTCATCAGGTGCACCAAACAAAATGCATTCAGTTTTATCTGTGTTTAGGTGGAGGAAGTTTTGAGAGAGCCAGTGCTTAATGTCATTTAAGCAGTTGACAAGAGTGTTTGAACTGGGTGAGGGGTTGGGAGTGACTGGCAGATAGATTTGTAAATCGTCTGCATACATGTGAAAAGACAGGTTATGACGTGCAATGATTGATCCTAATGGCAGCATGTAAAGAGAGAAGAGGACTGGCCCTAGAATAGATCCCTGTGGTACGCCGGAGGTCAGAGGGGTTGATGAAGAGGAGGACAGATCGCCTATCATGACAGAAAAAGTTCTCCCAGACAGGTAAGATTTGAACCATTCAAGCACAGCTCCCTGGAGGCCAACCTGCTGAGACAAGCGGTTGATTAGTACCTGATGGTCGACGGTGTCAAAAGCTGCTGAGAGGTCTAACATCACCAGCAGAGCAGGGTTTTTTGCATCCAGGGACAGAAGAATGTCATTCTGTACTTTGAGCAGTGCAGATTCAGTGCTGTGACGAGCTCGAAAACCTGACTGAAATTTTTCAAACAGGTTGTTGAGTTCTAGAAAAGATTGAAGTTGAATAAAAACAATCTTTTCTAGGACCTTTGATAGAAATGACAGATGGGAAACTGGCCTGAAATTAGAGAGAGCTGTAGGATCTAGGCCTGGTTTTTTTAGAAGAGGCCTGACCACAGCATGTTTGAAAGCAGATGGCACATAACCTGAAGTTAGACAGCTGTTGATAAATGACAAAACAGAAGGACCAATTACATCAAAGCATTGTTTGAACATTTTAGAGGGAATGATGTCCAGAGAACAGTTTGTTGGTTTCATCTGCTGAACCACCTTGGTGAGTTGAGGCAGTGAGACGAGATCAAACTGGTCAAAAACAGCAGTGGTTATTGTAGAGGTACATGACAGGATGGTGTTGGATGAACTGACAATGTTCTGTCTGATAGAGTCTATTTTGTTGACAAAATAGCTCTGAAAGTCATCACAGGTAGACTGTGTGGCAGTTTTCAGAACATCGACAGATGGATTGATGACAGACTGGAGTGTGCTGAAAAGCGTCCTCGGCCGGTTGGAGCTGGTGGAGATTAAGTTGGAGAGGTACTGTGACTTGGCCTGTTTCACAGCGTTATCATACTCACAGAGACAGTCTCTCAGTATTCCCTGAGATACATGAAGCCGGTCGCGCTTCCATTTTCGCTCTGCTTGTCTGCAACGTTGTCGAAGAGCTCGCGTCGTTTCGTTGAGCCATGGTGATGGTCTGTTTTTTGAAGATGTCTGTCTGAGAGGAGCGATGGAGTCCATGATCGTCGTGCAGGTGTGATAGAAGGAGCTGATGAAGTCCTCAGGATGTAGAGATGGGTCCAGGCTGACAGCAGAGCAAAATTCAGTGCTCTTAAAGGCATCAGTAAACTCATTTGGAGTTAATGGGTTGATGGAGCGGCAGAAACGTGCTGGGAGAATAGCCTTTGGTGCAGGAGTGGTGAAAAATTCAAATAATATGGGAAAATGGTCTGAGATACAGGTGTCCAGGATCTCCACAGCAGGTATTTGAAGGCCGTGGGAGATAATTAAATCCAGTGTATGACCCAGGGTGTGTGTGGCCCCCGAGATCGACTGTGACAGGTTAAAAGAGTCCAGGAGGTTCTGAAACTCACATCCAAGCTGATTACTTGGGCAGCAGGTGTGCACGTTGAAGTCTCCACAGAAAAGCCAAGAGTCAAACTTTGGTAGCAAGTCCGCCAGTAGTTCTGAAAACTCACTGACAAAGTTTTTATTGTATTGTGGGGGCCTATAAAAAACGCCACACAAAATAGGTTTAGCAGATTCCAGCACAAAAATCATGCTTTCAAAACTGGAATAGTTTTTCTGAGGCAACAAACGGTACTTGAATGCATCACTGAACACAGCAGCCAGGCCCCCCCCCTTTCCTGCCCCACGCGGGGCGCTCAGGTGGGAGTAGCCATTTGGAAGAAGCTCAGAGAAGCAGCTGTTGTCTCCTGTTTTCTGCCAGGTTTCAGTAATCAAAAACAGATCCAGACGATGAGTTGAGATCAAATCACTTAATATAAAAGTTTTATTAGTAATTGATCTGGCGTTAAACAATGCTGCACGTACTGGAACGCTGCCAGTTACGTCACTCTCAGCTCGAGCGAGCGGGCGGAGGTGTTGTTTAACGCTGCCTCGCTTCACTGTTTTCCTCACCGGGGGGCAAGATGGATACTGGTCGCTGGCGACATGATTGATAGCAACAAGGCTTCTGTGGCGACGAGCGAAGGAACGGCGGACATCAAAGACGCTGAATTCAGGAGGTAAGTCAGCCGTCGGCGTGTTGTGAGACGAGAGATACTTTTTAAATCTCACCAGGACGCCTGCCCTCGTTCCGCGTCTTCTGCGCCGCTTGTTGCGTGGCAGCGTGGTCGCGTTGCGTTGTAGGTAGGCTGGGATCGAAGCCAGGAACGGTGGTGGTGGAGGAGGCTTGAAATGTCCATATTTGCCAGTAGCCGGTGTGTTGATCAGCGAGTCTCGGAGACTTAGAAGAGTTGAGCGATCATAGACCAGGAGCGAGGATGCATCGTCGATGAAAAGAAGGCAGAACACGAACAGCAGTAAAAAGTTCAGGAGACGAGTTAGACAGCAGCCCGTGACAATAGGCGCCATCTTGGTAGCTTAGATGAAAGCTAACAGTGAACTCTAGTTGGGGACAGCATGCAGACACCTATTATTATCCAAACAACTTGTGTTTCTGAACTATATTTATATCTCTCAGACTGAGGAAGTCTTTCGGACGAAAGGCAAAACGTTTCCACTTTTTTGTTTTGTTTTGATTTGTTTTTTGAATGTCCAGAGGACCAGACATAGCTTTTTAGATTTTTCTACCTGGATTATTGAGCATGCATCAGTGTATTTATTTATATCTCTTCCGTCAACTTTATTGAGGCCCGAACCTAATGCTATATCAAATTGACTGGCTCGGCCCTGTGATATGAGCTATTACTTTTATTGGCATTTTGAGTTACCATGGCAATGTATTTTGCTAATAAATATGCCATATTTCCCCATAAGAAATGATTGGGAGAACTCTCCTCACACTAACTGCTGCTGTCAAGTCACACGAGTGTAGAAGTCCCCGAAGAAAACAGAAACTGAAGGCTCTCCCATAGCTCTGCGTACTGCCGTACGCCGGTCTGTGCGCGCGTGTGCACCGGGCGTTCGATCCCACAGCTCTGCATTCGTTCTCATGTTCATTCTCGCTGCAGCCACAGCGCAGAGCTTTCGCTTATTGCCCTGCTTATTACCCTGCTCGCAGCGAACAATTGTTTATTGGGCAGCACGGTGGCGCAACTGGTAGAGCTGCTGCCTCTCAGCGAGAAGGTCCAAGGTTCACATCCCGGCCGGTCCGGGGGCCTTTCTGGGTGGAGTTTGCATGTTCTCTCCGTGCATGCGTGGGTTTTCTCCGGGTGCTCCGGTTTCCTCCCACAGTCCAAAAACATGCATGTTAGGTTGATTGGTAACTCTAAAAAATTGACCCTAGGTGTGAGTGAGACAGGTCCCTCTTGTAAATGAGTCCCCGTGGCTCAACGAGGATAGCCTGTATAAATAAAGGTTGAATGAATGAATGAATTGGTCATTTGCTGACACGCCTACTGAATTGATTGACAGTTCGCAGGGAGAGAAAAAAAAAGGAGCCGGTTTTCTGTGTTTATATCTTATTAAAAAGTTCTAAAAAAAACAAACAAAAAAAAAACACAGGGAGCGTTGGTCTTGCAGCCCACAGCCCTCCAGGAAATCTGCAGAAACCTCGCGCAGCCAGGTAGGACCCGAGTTTAAATTCGCTCGTGACAAATTTCATTTCTTCATTTTCAGAGTGAGCAAAGGAAGCGATCACTTGATACATTGATTGTATTGTACTTGATATGTAATACGTTTGTGTCAAATACAAAACAGTCCGGCGTCGGGCAGACAACGCGCCTCGCGTACGCGGTCGTAAAATTTGAGCTTCGCGCGTACATGGTACGCTTGTGCCTCAGCGTACGGACGGCGCACGGACGGCATAGTGCGGCGTACGGCCGAACGCAGAGCTCTGAAATGGCCTTTACTGTTGGATTTGTTTGAAACTCAGAAAGTAATAATCAGATAAATATCTAGAACTGATTAAGTTTTGGAGCAATTTTTATTCAAGATGGTTGCCACAGCTACCTCAGCAAACACAAAATTGACTAATTCTTTGAGATACAGTGCTGAAATTTCGTAAGGTTATAGCTGAGAACATTCCCTATCCAGTGGCGCAAAAAGCCGCTATGCAGTGCATGCAACGCATGGGGGCGCTGCACTAAAGGGGGCGCCCACGTCAAAACCATCTAGAGACCGTCTATAGAAAAAATGTTTTTCTAGTAGGCATTTTCTATATTTAACTGCATGAAATGATCAATAAAAGGGGAACAGCTGCAGCACTGATTAGGCGCCCCTGTGCTCCTTCACCTCCCTCCTATCGCTCTCCCTTCCCACACAGGTGGCTGTGAACACACCCCTAAGAGAACGCACGCAGATGCGTTTTATTTTTTTTTATTTTTTTTTATCTTGGACTACCACTCGTTGTGCAACAAGATGGAACGGCAGAAAAAAAAGCTATCCGGGGCGCAAGACAGTAAAAAATATGTGAAAAATCATTTATTTAAAAAGAGGAAAAGATGCGATGATTAGTTAAAATGATTTTATATGTACAGCACTTTGTTGCAGATGTTGTTGATTAGTTAAAATGATTTTATATGTACAGCACTTTGTTGCAGATGTTGTTGTTTTAAAGGGCTTTATAAATAAAGCATTATTATTAAAAATACTGAGGATCAATACTAATGTACATGATTCATTTAAAAAGTCATGTTATTATATTACATTACTGAAATTTTGTATCTGCAAGAGTTAAGATTTATTCTGAAATGTTACAAATGTGTTCATTCCTACAAAACAGTTAACAAAATATTTATAAAATACACTGAATTTCAAATGTTACAGATTGAGTTTAACATAAAATAAGAAGTGTTTTATGTTTATATCAGTTAATAAGTCTTCCATTATGCCCCCTTGTTTAGGACTGGAGCCAATCTCAGCTGCTTTTGTGTGAAGGCAGGGGACACCCAGGACAGATCTCCAGTCCATCAGAGACACCCAGGACAGGTCTCCAGTGTGTCCCAGAGACACCCAGGTCTCCAGTCTGTCATAGAGACAGACAAAGAGACAAACAACTGTCCACACTCCCAGGCACAGCTAAGAACAATTTACTGTACATTTGCACAGAAGAACCCAAAAAGTATTCAAACTGATGACTCAAGTTCTCGATTGAGAATTCTAATCACTAATTATCTATAATAATTGATCATATTTACCAAGCTAAATCCTTACGGATAATCACTGTGTGGAGTCTTTAATAATACAGATCAGATCAGATGTGATCAGGCAGTCATATATTCATATGTATGTAAATAAGGTGAGCCATGCATATTTGTTTGTATCAAACAAGTAAACCTTCATGTCTCTCATTCCCACTGAAGTAGCTCTCAGTCTCAAAAGGTTGGTGACCCCTGCCTTACAGTATTTTTAACCATGCCTCTGACAGTTGCATCTGCAGAGAGATCATTTAGCAAGCTGAAGCTCATCAAAACATACCTTCGTTCAAATATGAACAATGATCGCTTGTCCCAGTTAGCAGTGATCTCTATGAAAACAGTGTGGCACGGTCTATTTCATTTGATATTATACTTGACAAATGGGCAAATGCAAAGTCACGAAATGTAACAGTTTAAATGTGATAAATGTTAAAACTCTGACATGGACTCTAGGCTGTTAAGATTTCATATTTCCGCTACATAAAATGTTGAGCACTACTGTTATATATTTGTACTTTATTAAACTTCTTATTTGTTTATGATTGAAATGATCACCTGATATAATATGTAACATTAAAAAAAATCTGTCATACTACTACTTTATTGATGTTTTCGCATCCACCTGTTGTAAGACTACAAATGTTTACAACTGTTTATGACGTCAAATGTAGACTACAAATGTTTAAAACAACAACTGTTTGTAGTCTTAAACATTTATAATCTTAAACATTTGTAGTCCTAAACATTTGTAGTCTTAAACAGTTGTAGTCTTAAATATTTGTAGTCCTAAACAGTTATAAACAGATGTAGTCTTAAACAGTTGTAGTCCTAAACAGTTGTAGTCTTAAACAGTTGTAGTCTTAAACATTTGTAGTCCTAAACAGTTATAGTCTTAAACAGTTGTAGTCTTAAACATTTGTAGTCCTAAACAGGCAGCACAGTGGCACAACTGGTAGAGCTGCTGCCTCTCAGCGAGCAGGTCCCCGGTTCAAATCCCAGTCCGGGGGCCTTTCTGGGTGGAGTTTGCATGTTCTCTTCGTGCATGCGTGGGTTTTCTCCGGGTGCTCCGGTTTCCTCCCACAGTCCAAAAACATGCATGTTAGGCTGATTGGTAACTCTAAATTGACCCTGGGTGTGAGTGAGACAGGTCCCCCTTGTAAATGAGTCCCCGTGGCTCAACGAGGCTAGCCTGTATTAATAAAGGTTGAATTGAAATAAACAGTTGTAGTCTTAAACATTTGTAGTCTTAAACTACAAATGATTAAGACTACAACTGTTTAGGACTACAACTGTTTAGGACTACAACTGTTTAGGACTACAAATGTTTAAGACTACAACTGTTTACAACTGTTTAGGACTACAAATGTTTAAGACTACAAATGTTTAAGACTACAACTGTTTAAGACTACAACTGTTTAAGACTACAAATGTTTAAGATTACAACTGGACTACAATTATTTAAGACTACACATTTTTAAAACTACAACTGTTTGTAGTCTTAAACATTTGTAGTCTTAAACATTTGTAGTCTTAAACAGTTGTAGTCTTAAATATTTGTAGTCTTAAACAGTTGTAGTCTTAAACATTTGTAGTTTTAAACATTTGTAGTCCTAAACAGTTGTAAACAGTTGTAGTCTTAAACATTTGTAGTCCTAAACAGTTGTAGTCTTAAACATTTGTAGTCTTAAACATTTGTAGTGCTCCGTTCCAGTTAAAAGTCAAAGTCAACTTTATTGTCAAAACTGCAATATGTACAGGACATACACAGGATTGAAATTGCATTTCTCTCTCAGTCCCTCGGTGCAACAGTAACCATTTAAACACTAAAACACTTAAACATTTAATAAACCTAAGCATAAAATGAAATAATAAAAGTGTAATACTGTCCTGAGTTTTTGCATAGTAGTCTATAATAAAAGTGTAATACTGTCCTGAGTTTTTGCATAGTAGTCTAAAAGTATAAAAAGTATATCTATAAAATAAAATGAGGTTCTGGCATTGACATTTGTAAAAGAGTGACAAAGCAGCATATGAAGTTAATGTACACAGTATATGTATGAGGTAGTTGATATTGGTATAGAGGTAAAGTGGCATACCCGGCAGTAAGTCAGGCTCGTTTCCAGTGAGAGTTGAACTCCGCCAAGGTTGCCCTTTGTCACCGATTCTGTTCATAACCTTTATGGACTGAATTTCTAGGCGCAGCCAAGGTGTTGAGAGGATCCGTTTTGGTGGCCTTAGAATCGCTTCTCCGTTTTTTGCAGATTATGTGGTCCTATTGGCTTCATCAGGTCGTGATCTACAGTCTTCGCTGGAGCGGTTTGCAGCCGAGTGTGATGCAGCCGGGGTGAGGATCAGTTCCTCCAAATCCGAGGCCATGGTTGTAGGGATGGCTGTTTTTTGTCTCCCTCTGTTGGTCTCTAACCATCCCTACACCCGGTTTGGTACAGGTGTTGTGTGTTTTGCTTAATGAGTCTTGGACTGTATTTAAGTTGGCGTTCTGGCCTTTGCATTTGTCGGGTGATTGTCTGTGTTTCCCTCCTGTCTGATGAAGTCATTGTTTATGTAAGTAGCTGCCCCGTCAGCATTTTGATTTATTCATTAAAAGTTTCATTATTTTAATATCTACGTTTCTGAGTCCTGCCTGCCTGCATTCTGGGTTTCTGCTCACTTCACCGGACACCACTCCCTGACATTATCACCCGACCATTTCAAGACAGCAAACCCGGCAGGATGATCACCCTCTTCGAGTACGCTGTACGTGAAGCGAAGAGGACTGCTCAACGCGAGGAAGAGTTGAGGAAGAGGAACTCGTTCGTGGGGACTCGCCTGGCGATCAGGTTGGAGCCTTTTTCCTCACCACCTCAAGATGCGGCAGCGACTCACAAAATAACTCCTGTTGTCCCGGAGGAGTTTCCAACACACCTCCGGGCTCGCCGCAGGAGTAACAGACGGCAGAACCGAGCCGGCTTCTCCGAACCCCAGCCCCGCCCACCTTCAAACTCTCTTCGCCAGCTGTCAGAGAAGCCGAGGAGAATTTCAAAGGGGGGGGGCGTACGTCATACCTGTCAAGTTTTGGATTTAAAAATAAGGGAAATTTTCTGCCGGGTACTCCGAGCCATCCCACTACCCAACCAAAGTCCAGGACCCCTTACATTTTAAGACAGGTTTACAAGAAATCTAAAATAACTACCTATCAGCCACTTACAAACCAGTTATGTTTGTGTGTCTATCTAACATTCAAACCTATTTTGTGAAAAGGATTAGTTGCTATAATTTAAAGGGAATGGAAATGTTTGTTAAACCTAAGTTTAGAACCAGTTTAAAGGGTAGGTCCACTACAAGGAATTGATCTCTGGAATGGACTAGAGGACAATGTAAAAATGTGAAGTCCATACTAATATTTAAGAAAATGATTAAAACTATTTTATTGAAGAGTTACATTTAAGTTGATTCTAATATAACAAATTATATTAGATATTTTGATGTGACTGTATATCTCTGATGAGACTATTATTTTGTATTACAAATAAGTATATTTATGTTTGAATTGATAGTTTGAATTGATTGTTTGATAAGGAGCAGATATGATAAGAAATGTTTTCTTCTTCTGCTTCCTTTCATTTTATGTTATGTTTAATTTTTCTTTAAAAAAAATTGTCATTGTTTTTAATATGAAATGAATAAAATTATACAATACAATACAATACAATGTGATCACAATCTGATAGGCCTACCTTTGTGCTTGACGGATTTTTCATGCAGTCGGACACTGCGGTAAAGTTAGTTTTACGTTGGAAGTTGGATATTCGAGCTCCGTGGCTTCAGGGGTGCGTTGCTCTCGTCAGTCCGCTTCATGGAGTCTGATTTCGGCAGTCTGACGGACACCGTTCCTTCCCCCATGAGACACTAAAGTCGCAGTTACAAATCTTACAAAACGCGTAATTGTGCCCCCCACCCTACTCTTCTTTTAGGAAAAGTAAATTCGCTGTCCCATTTTTCAAGATATTTACAAGAAGTCTTAACTTTTTTGGCAGGGACGCCTTTTCTCTCGTTACATTCATCCATCTCTGGTGTGTTTTTCGGGGTATGCTGCTCCCGTTGCCGGCACTAACATCGCGAGAACTGCCACCGAGGCTACTGCAGGTGGCAGTTCTCGCGAGGCTAGTGACATAATTCAGAGGCACTGGAATGTTTTTTTTTTAAAGAATATTATAATACGGGAAATTTCCGGGAAAATAATAATTCGGGATGACGACAGGAAAGAGGGGTAAAATACGGTAGTTTCCCGGCCAAAACGGGAGACTTGACAGGTATGGTATGGGCGCGAGCGAGGACTCGTCGTCCTGGTTTTCTTTTTCTTTGTCCTCTGCTTTCCCTTCTCGGGAGCCATGTCCGGAGACGAGAAGAGTAGAAGTTGGTCCTAGTTTCCTTTTGTTCTAAGCCGTCTTCTTCCGTCATCTTGCTTTCGCTAGTAGACTGCTAGTAGATTAGCAGAAGGTTGTGACGTAGTTAGCGTTGTCGAGCGAAGCTGCGGAAGAGAAGAAAAACTTTGGGTAAGTAGAAAGATGCTGGACTAGCTTTCGCCAGCCCAGCAGTACGCAGGAAAATTTTCTCTGTACGCTCAGTGTAGGGAGCAAGCTCACCTCAATCAAGCGACGCGACAACAGAGAGGTCCCGCGATGTTCAGGTGTATCAGCGAGGTGAAGGGCAAAAAGAGAAAGATGGAGGGGCGTCAGTCGCTTAAGTACCTGAAAGGCGGTACCTCTGACGGGGTGACGCCCCCTGCCGTAAAAGGCGTGATTGTATTCCTTCAGGTAATTGCGCGGGGGCACAATTCGTATAGCAAGTATGTTGCACCGAGAGACTGAACTGAAAGGGAACTCTGTTTAGTTTGAATTTCTTTTCTCAATGGGTATAGACAGGGAATGGCACAAAGTAGGATCATTGGCCCTCATGCACGAACCGTTCGTACGCACAGATTTGTTCTTAAACTGTGCGTACGAGTGATTTAGGATCATTTGCGGCATTCAACAATGTTTTCGTATCCTAGGATTTTTTTCAGATACGAACAAAATTTACGAGTGGTCCGGACCTGTCGTATAATTTAGGAGCGTCAGTCTGCTGTCATCCAGACGGATCTTCTCCACGAATAACTTCATATTTCGTTATTTAGAAAATATTTTGGGTTTAAAAAAATCACGCACCATAATTATTCTTGACAATAGGTTATTCTGTTTGAATTATATAATTTTAAGTTTAATTTGTCTGGTGTGTCGCGCAGGCTTCATGAGTCGTGCGCTCCCCTTGGTCATCAAAGCCCTCCTCATATTAACACCCAGGTACATAAAATTCCCATACACCGCCGCAGAACAAGTACGAATTAAGACTGATCTTGTGCCAAACACCATCGGAGCAATTGATTATTATATCTGATTCGAAATATAACCTGCAGAATGTGGTTGCGCGCTGACCAGGAGGTGCGCGCATGACCCATTTGTGCTGCAAAACATGTTGGCACGCGTCTTGCAGCGTGGCATTTATTGTCCACCATCTCGGTAACGCAGACTATTCCTCCTGTCCGTGCTGCGGCGAGACGTTTGTTTGAAGCCATTTTCAGATCAAACCATTTATTCTTGATTTCTGATACTGTACGACCAAACATATGCACTACAATATTAATATGAAGTTAACTGTAGTTTCGAGACATTTTAAAATGCTTCTGTTCAAAAACACATCCGACACTTGCGGGGGGTGGGGGGTAGCGGTGCGCCACGGCTCTTCTGAATAAGTGAAACTATAATGTAACACAGTACACTAAAATTAAAGATATTTGACCATCCGACACTTGCGGGGGGGGGGGGGTAGCCACAGCGCGACTGAGAGCAGATCTCCGAACGCGTGAAGTTCCTCCTTTTACTTCTTGAGTTTGAATGAATGGACACTTCCTGCTGTCAGAAGGCAGGAAACGTGGCCTTATATGGTGTTTTGAGGGGTGGGAATTATGTAAATAACCCCTCGGCGTGCACGCGCAGCTGTTTAGAACAGGTGGGATTCATTAAATTTACGCAACCCATTTACACACGTTTCCTCAGGATAGAAGACTTTGTTGAATCTGACGTGGCATGTTCGTACGAACGCTTCGTCCGAACAAAAGTAGGAGAAATTTAGGATAAAAATACGAACATTTTCGTGAATGAGGGCCAATGTTTTAATTTAAAGGAGTTGTATGTAACTTTTCCAACAATATATTTTTAACATATTTCTTCACTCTGTCACTACCTCCTGATATACTGATTTTAGACAAGTAATCTCTGAAAAAAACTATTGTCCCCTTGCTTCTCTAAAAGCATTTCTAAAAAGCCACAGTGACCCACCGTTAACCAGCCAATAAAAACAGATTTTGTAACCAGCCAATAAAAACAGAGCTTGAATTTGAATCAGCCAATAAAAACAGAGCTTGAATTTGAATTTCAGCAGAGCAAGGGCAAGAGCAAGCCTCAGAGCCATATATGGCTCTGAGGGGGAGGGACCAGAAACGTGTCTCTGTTCAAAATTTTCCTAAGTTCCAGCGTGTTCCAGAAATTACATACTGAACCTTTAAGCCCCTTTGTATAAATCCAAGTTTGAAATCACTGCCACACTCACATCTTGCGACAACTGATAATATTTATGTTCAGGTTGTTGTTAGTGACTAAAAATTGACACCATAGGTCAAATGTTGTACTTTTGTGTATTCTAAAGGGGAAATCCCCTCTTGTTCAGTAAGTTTCTGAATCATGAAACTGAAAGTGAAGTGATGTAAATGAATTACGACACCACAGTGTCTTCAACATTAACTTTTATGAGATTGTTAAAATACTACATCTTAATTGAAAAACCAGCTCTTATAGTTATAATCAGAGTTTGCTACGCAAAGGTATGGTGTCAGATTTGTTTCACAATTATTCAATCAAAAAAAAATCGTATCAAACAAAAAAAGTAGTATTCAATCAAAAAAAGTAGTATTCAATCAAAAAAGTAGTATTCAATCAAAGAAAAGTCAAAGTTTTTTTTGAATGCAGCTCCTGTTTTTGGTTGAGTACATTTTTTTTATTGAAGCGCCTGTTTTTTGGTTGAGTTTTTTTTTTTGATTGAAGCATCTGTTTTTTGGTTGAAGTGTCTGTTTTTTGGTTGAAGCGTCTGATTTTTGGTTGAAAGCACAAACTTCATGTTAAAAAACTTTATTCGTTCACTTTTTGCTCACATGAACATTCTGGGCGGGGCGAGCAATAAGACGTCTTCCGATTGGTTAGCGCTGACTAAAGAGGATGACTCCGAGCTTTCCCTTCTCAGAAGCAAATTGTAAGTAATCTTCACAATATTACATTCATTAAAGTTGCAGTATGTAGCTTTTTTTATAAACATATTTCTTCTCTCAGTCACTATTTTTTGTCAGAGTGATGTTAAACAGGTAATCTTTGAGAAATACTATATTCCTCTGGCGTCTCCCGGTGGTTAAAATAGCATTTATAAAAACCAGAGCGGGCCGTTTTTGACCAGCCAATAAAAACAGAGTTATTTTCATGAACGAGCTTCCCCCGCCCTCCCCCCGCCTCTCCCAGCGGCTGCGCGCAGCAGCCGGGCAGTGGGCACGCTCCCGTCTCAAACAGTAGCTGTTTCAAGATGGCGGAGGTGGCGAGAGCCTCGAGTGCTCAGAGGATTGCAAAGCGATGCAGAGTTAGCAACTTTCCTGCTTGAAAAGTAAGTGTCTTTGCTTGACTCATGTGATAGCGCAAATGCCATGATATTATCTACAACAGGCTAAAATCGTTTTCCGGCCTACAGCTGACGTGATGCTAATGGCAGCAGCTAACTCATTCAACCTCAGTATTGTTTTGATACGTACATTTAGTTATCCTAACTTATTGTATTGTGGATCAGCATGCAGATATGTTGAAAGTACTGTAACTGCGCTGTCTGTGTAAGAGATGCATGATCAAAACAACTAGCAATTAGCATATTGTCTGCAGATCATTTGGTGTTCATAATCTAAAAGTCTGTTAGTTGTACTACACAATATATGTTGTTGATGCATACATCTCAACCTCTTTGGACGTTTACCTGTATAAAGGGCCTCAAAAATTATTAAATTTTGGAATCAAATCTGTAAAACTTGCGGTGGGGTGGACGAGTTTGCTGCGGACATGAGCCTGCAGTGAAGCAGGATGAAAGGAGAGCATAAAAAGTTCAAATTTTACTTCTAGCAGCAGAACAGGATGGAAGATGGCTGTTTGATGCTATTTTTTAAATCATCCTACATGCTTTGATATGTTAGATAAATTTGTCATTGTGTGATAAATGTGTTGAAAAGAATATCTGATTATTGTTTGAACTACATTATATGTTTTTATGCAGAGATGATGACTTTGGGGAAGGTCTCAGAAGTGAATTTGGGGAGACTCCCATTCAGGTTTTGGAAACAAGGTAAGTAAGGGGAAACTGTATTTATGTCAAGATTATTTTATGGTTTGCACTGCAACTAATATAACTGTGATCATAATATTATTACACAATTTTAAAATGTAGATGGTAAGGTTGTATGTCTAATATTGTTTATGAAATGTATTTCCACCAGATATTACGGTAGGCAGAAACAAAAACCAAAGTTTAATAGTTGTTTTTATATAATCCATCCATCCATCCATCCATTTTCTTCCTCTTATCCGGGGTCGGGTCGCGGGGGTAGCAGCCTAAGTAGGGAGGCCCAGTCTTCCCTCTCCCCAGCCACTTGGAGCAGCTCCTCTGGGGGAATCCCAAGGCGTTCCCTGGCCAGCCGAGAAACATAGTCCCTCCAGCGTGTCCTGGGTCTTCCTCTGGGTCTCCTCCCGGTGGGACATGCCCGGAACACCTCACCAGGGAGGCGTCCAGGAGGCATCCTAACCAGATGCCCGAGCCACCTCAACTGGCTCCTCTCGATGTGGAGAAGCAGCGGCTCTACTCCGAGTCCCTCCCGGATGACTGAGCTTCTCACCCTATCTCTAAGGGAGAGTCCAGACACCCTGCGGAGAAAACTCATTTCAGCCGCTTGTATCCGAGATCTTGTTCTTTCGGTCATAACCCAGAGCTCATGACCATAGATGAGGGTGGGAACGTAGATCGATCGGTAAATTGAGAGCTTTGCCTTTTGACTCAGCTCTCTCTTCACCACGACAGACCGGTACAGCGCCCGCTTCACTGCGGACGCTGCACCTATCCGCCTATCAATCTCACGCTCCAGTTTTTATATAATGTATTTCTTTATTGTTATGGCTTTTCTGTGCTGCAATTTTAGTGGACATAAAATTAGAATAATACAGATGCACAATATTGACAATAAATATCTTTGAAGCTTATTTTTTTTATTATTTTATTTTTCTAACCACGTCACAGAAAATGTACAACTTTATAAATTTAAGAATTTTTAAAAAGATGACTTAATTAAAATTCTGTGTTCATGTATAACATACACAGACCAAAAACATGCATGTTAGACTGATTGGTAACTCTAAATTGACCCTAGGTGTGAGTGAGACAGGTCTCTCTTGTAAATGAGTCCCCGTGGCTCAACGAGGCTAGCCTGTATAAATAAAGGTTGAATGAATGAATGTTCTTCTTCCTCAGGTTGTCAGCGCTGTCCTGTTGATGATGATGGTGGTGGTGGTCCCACAGACAGCAGCAAAGCCACACAGGAAGTCCTTTGAAGGATTAGCAGAAGAAACGGTCCCTCTGCGTTTGGACCCAAACAATTTAGTTCCCAGCCTAAAAGTCAGTTCTTTGGCCAGCGACTCCATCTCACCGTGGACCTACAAGTGAGGCTTCAGCTCCTCAGTGTGTTGTCCTTCATGAAGCTCAGAGTCCTGTTAACAGTTTTTTGTCTCCTCTCTGTCCTCAGCATCTCCAGGGATGACAACATGTACCCTCATGCGCTGTCGCAGGCTCACTGTTTGCTCAAAACCTGCCTGGACCACCAAGGACTGGAGGACGGGGGCCTGGAGTCCCGTCCCATTCTGCATCAGGTGCTGGTTCTGAGGCGAGTCAAGACGCCAGGGCCAGGCACAGCTACCACTACCGCCTGGAGTCCAAACTCATCTCAGTGGGTTGCACCTGCGTGAGACCGAAGGTGATCAACCAGCACTGAGGACTGACCCATGGAGACCAGATGAAGACCATCTCCACGTGGGGTGTCCTCCAAAGATCTGTGGCAGGGTGTGGCCTTGGGGCAATTTCAATCCCAAAAATCCTCAATTAAAAGAAAAGAACTTTTAAACGAGTTGATGAAGTTTATCAATGAACCTTAATTTTTTTATTTATATATACTGTATATATATATATATATATACAGTAGTCATTCATTCATTCAACCTTTATTTAGTCAGGTAAATCTCATTGAGCCTCGAGGGCTCATTTACAAAAGTGACCTGCTACTAACTAAAGAATGATGAACAGCAATGGTAGAATATGTTCATCATTCTACATTCATACATACATATATATATATATATATATATATATAGATATATATATATATATATATATATATATATATATAGATATATATATAGATATATAGATATATATATATATATAGATATATATATATATATAGATATAT
>JBBPBX010006863.1:9201-24560 GCA_038048925.1 Garcialebias charrua
GAGCAAACACTTGCTGGTTTCACAGGCAGGTAGATCTGACAGTCATCGGCATTACAATGAAATGAAAGACCATGTTTCCTCAGGATGGACCCCAGTGGGAGCAAATAGAATGAGAACAGAAGGGGTCCAAGAATTGAGCCCTGTGGGACCCCGCCAGAAAGAGGCAATGAGGTGGAGACATTATTACCAACCTTGACACAAAAGCTCCTGCCACTCAGGTATGAGCGGAACCATTCTAATGTAGCACCTGTAATCCCAGCCCACTGTTCCAGCCGTGATATAAGGATACTGTGGTCAACAGTATCAAAAGCAGCAGTAAGATCCAGGAGTACACGTACCACAAACTGACCAGAATCATTTGATACCATAATATTGTTACAAACCCTCACTAATGTTGTTTCAGTGCTGTGGAGTTGCTTAAAACCAGACTGAAAAATCTTGAAAATTCTGTTCTCAAAAACTTTAAAAACTTTTTTAATAGAGTGAAAACTATTTTCTCCAGGATTTTGAAAATTCTGTTCTCAAAAACTTTAAAAACTTTTTTAATAGAGTGAAAACTATTTTCTCCAGGATTTTGGAACAGGAAGGCAAGTTTCGAGATTGGTCTGAAATTAGAGCAAGTAGAAGGGTCAAGAAAGATAGACAACGGTAACTTTGAAAAACGTCTTCGTACAAGCCTCTTTGTGTCCATCATATGCCCGTTTTCCACTTGGTGGCGCGGGTCGGTTGTGACGTCATATTTGCGTGCCAAACGCGCGTTGGACACCATTTCCACCTCACATATGCGCCGCGCCGCACCAAGATTCCGGACTGATTTCAGAGCAGGGTTGAGGCCAGCTGGAAGCGAGCCGTGGGGAGGAGGCTGGACTAGAGTTTGAGGAAGTGGCTGCAGCGAGGGAGCAAAGACCGAAGGACTTTACAAGATTAACATGGTAAAAACAATTATTTGTATTTAAAATTATAGCAAAGATGTGTCTTAAAGACCGTGTAAAGTGAATTTCAACATTTTCTTCAATAAACATTATAAATGTCATAATTGTAATCTTGTAAATGAGTAAAAAGTCTCATAATTGTAGCTCAATTAATTTTGGAGTTATAGAGCAAACTGTGTACAGTATAAAAATATTTCTGTTTCAGGATTTTTTAGGCGTGTTTTAAATGTGACCGCGTTTCGTCACGCGGTCTTCTTAAGTATAGCCCCACCCCCTGCAGCTCCAGCCGTATAAATTCACCTCGGTGGAGCCGTTCACTCGCGAATCGCAGATAGCATCAGATAGCAATAGCATAGATATTTTGTTCATTGTTAGCTAGCTAATCAATTATGCCTCGTTCGTGCATCTTCCCTGGATGTCGCAATGGTCAGGGCACCCGTACAAATCATAACGTGTTTTTATACCGCGTGGTTTTATACCAAGTATCTGTAATGCCTGGATAGGTCAATGGATAAAGTGTTTGCCTTCTGTCCCAAACCTTATGGGTTCAATTCCCGCATGGTACAACTTTTTTTTTTTTTTTTTATTCATTCCAGATTAAAAACACACAAGAAAACTATTTACAAAAACAGCGTAACTCTTGGAAAAAGTAGCTGCTGTTACAGACAGAACTCAGATAAAAACAGAGCAGGTTTACTGGCTCTGCTGTCTGCCTCTCCACACACAGCTCAGCTGCAGGCCGCAGTACTGCGCTGAAACCACGCCCACGCGCTGACACGCCCCCACAGTTTCAGACCAAGGGAAAATTATGTTTTTTCATGATTTTTGAGACTTAATTTTATAAGGAAAACAATGTTTTTAATCAGTCAGATTTATATGGGTGATTAATAACACATATTTATGCCATGTGACAAACTAAAAACACGCATTTAATTTCACTTTACACGGTCTTTAAGCTGAACTATTCCTTAATAAATTCACGTAGTGGTCAAAACAACAGGATTTTAAAAAGTTAGTTTCGCCATGTGCACGTGCGGTCGATCTGCGTTCTTTCTTTTAAATGTAGCTAAATAAAAGCTTAAAAAATATATTTCATAGCTGGCTTTATACCACGAGGGTTCCTCAGGTGAACAATTCCTTAATAATGTCAGGTTGTGGTCAAATCAGCTGGATTTAAATTGATTTGTTTTGACTACTTCCAAACCTGTCACATGTGCTATGAAAATAAATTGTAAAAAAAATCGAATTTTAATTCAAATAACTCCAACAGCTTAAAGTGTGTACATGAACATCTTGTGATTACACTGTGTTAGTTTGAAAAATATCTGCTTTGTGGTTTCTGAGATATAAGATATGTGTTAAATACTAGTAGAAAAATAGAAGCTAGGTCGACACACTTATGTCTATAAAAAATCGAAATTTAATTCAAATAACTTCAACAGCTTACAGTGTGTACATGAACATCTTGTGATTACACTGTGTTAGTTTGAAAAATATCTGCTTTGTGGTTTCTGAGATATAAGATATGTGTTAAATACTAGTAGAAAAAATAGAAGCTAGGTCGACACACTTATGTCTTCAAATAACTTCAACAGCTTACAGTGTGTACATGAACATCTTGTGATTACACTGTGTTAGTTTGAAAAATATCTGCTTTGTGGTTTCTGAGATATAAGATATGTGTTAAATACTAGTAGAAAAAATAGAAGCTAGGTCGACACACTTATGTCTATAAAAAATCGAAATTTAATTCAAATAACTTCAACAGCTTACAGTGTGTACATGAACATCTTGTGATTACACTGTGTTAGTTTGAAAAATATCTGCTTTGTGGTTTCTGAGATATAAGATATGTGTTAAATACTAGTAGAAAAAATAGAAGCTAGGTCGACACACTTATGTCTATAAAAAAATCGAAATTTAATTCAAATAACTTCAACAGCTTACAGTGTGTACATGAACATCTTGTGATTACACTGTGTTAGTTTGAAAAATATCTGCTTTGTGGTTTCTGAGATATAAGATATGTGTTAAATACTAGTAGAAAAAATAGAAGCTAGGTTGACACACTTATGTCTATAAAAAATCAAAATTTAATTCAAATAACTCCAACAGCTTACAGTGTGTACATGAACATCTTGTGATTACACTGTGTTAGTTTGAAAAATATCTGCTTTGTGGTTTCTGAGATATATGATATATGTATATATATCTTATATATATCTTATAAAATATATCTACATATAAAACCGTTTCTAGACTGAATTACCGGTAACCATGTTTTTCTTTTTTTACAGTTAAGAGGAAGAAGTCAACACCAGAATTTATCAACTTGTGTCTTCTGGAGGAAGCCCATGAGACAACGGGAAAAAAATCATTTAGGTGGATGCAGTATTTATTTTTGTGCTTTTTTCACTTCTTAGTTTTCATAATAAACATTTTATTTCTTAAGTGGTGTCATTGAACAATAATTTCCTAAACATATTTTACAATGTTAAGTGTGTACAGTATAGTGTTTGTTTAAAAACATACTGGAAGTTAAGAATATTTTCCATTTGCATTTGACCTTTAAAGAATCATAAGAAAAAGATTATTAGATTTGAACAGCCCTCCATCCATCCATCCATCCTTCCTGATGTCGTGTCATGAGTAGTGCAGCAGCTTTTGCCAGGATGCACAGACGTCAACATGAACCCATCCATCCATCCATCCTGATGTCGGGTTGTGGGTGCAGCAGCTTTTCCAAGGATGCACAGACGTCAACATCAACCCCGATGAAGCTGTTCTTGGATGCCCAAACGAGTTTCCTGATCAACAAACATTTAATTATTAATACTTTGTTTTTACGTTTAAAGAAACACGCTTTTAATGTTTAAGGGACAGTTTAAACCAAATTATCCATTTGCATTTGACTTTGAATTATCCCTGACAAAATATTACCGTTTAAATTTAATGAAATACTAACCTTTAATATTACAGGGCCAATTGAAACCTAATTAATTCCTAATCTGTACCTTACTGTAAAAATAGTTTAACTGATTACAGGGCAGTGCGATCGATGTGTTAAGCAATGTTAACAGGAACCTTGTGCATATATGAGAATAATCTTTATTATAAAGAAACAAAATGGAAAACACATGGGTTTAAAACAAGCTGAAAAGGCAATAAAGTAAGATTAGAGCATTAAATAGCTCAAGGGACATTACCGCCACCAGGTGGTGAGACAAGGTCCTGCAGGGTGTTCTTCTTCTAACGTTTTGTGGTGGCTAGTAAATAGCTTGAGGTAACACTACCGCCACCATCTGGTAAGACGAGTAGGATTCTGGACCCCGCCCACAGAAATGTACCGTATTCGTCGGTGTATAATACGCAGTTTTTTTGCTCATTTGAATGTCCTGCGTATTATACACCGAAGCGTATTATCTATGGATTTTTCCCCATATTTTTAGACCCATTTTTCGCTCTGATATCGCTGTTTTTCATTTTGGGCAAAAAATGGTGCAGTACCACTTTTGTCCGCTAGGGAGACACTTCCAGACCGTTTCTAGCTCATGTGTCCGAAAAAAGCCTCCTCTGGTCGGACTGACTCTGTCGCTGCCCGCCCCCTGCTCTGGATGTAGCTGCATTTAGCTGTGAGGTCACGGTTTTTGTTAGCAAGATAACTCATAAACCACACCGCAGATTTTTAAATCCAGCTGATTTGAACATTTCGTTAGTTTTGTTAAGCTCAGGAGCCCGTTTGCTATAAAGTCAGCTAAGAAATATATATTTTTAAGCGTTTATTTAGCTAAATTTAAAGAAAGAAAGCGTCCGGTCCGACCCGCCTGCATAAAAATAATCGGCAAACTAATTTTTTTAATCCAGCTGATTTGAACATTTCGTTAGTTTTGTTAAGCTCAGGAGCCCATTTGCTATAAAGTCAGCTAAGAAATAATAGTTTTTTATCATGTTTTGTTGTAAATTCCTTCGGTGCTCGCCCGCTTCTGTGGCCGCCATTTTAAGCAGGGCAAATGAGGAGCTGACGCGTCGCGTAGCGGTGACGCATAATAGATGCGTATTAAACACCGAAGCGTATTATGTACGTTTTTTTCTTGTTTATTTCCAAGAATTGGACAAAGCGTATTATAGACCGAAGCGTATAATACAACGGCGAATACGGTAATGGAAAAACAACTACATGTGAGCCGAGCCGAACTGAACCAGACCGGACCAGACTGATCCGCTCTGCGCCGAGCGAGTGGAAAAGGGGCAATAGTCTCAAAGCTCTTTAGTGGATACGTTACTAGGAGCAAAACATGCTGTTTTTGCAAATTTTTGTCATTTCCCTCCTCACTTCTGTTCCACAGTGAGTCAAGAACACCACAAATATGATGCAAACGTCTGAATCACCAGTCAACTCACTGTTACATTTTCATCTTTAAATCACTTCTTGGTCTGTTGCCTTCATACATCTGCATGTCACTGCGTGAGTGCAGCTACAGCGTGTGCTCTCAGGACATTATTACATGCAGTGTACCCTCAATGAGGACTGACCTAGGCAAAAGGGCCTTCTCCTACTCTTCTCTCAACCTTGACCTCTCTAGTGGCTTCAAACATCTGCTCAGTTCCTGGTAAAAACCAATGCAGACATGTTCCTGTTTTTAGTTTTCTACGCCGCCTTATAATGTAGCTGTTTTTATTTCATTTTTTTAACACCATTTTCTTTTATTTGTTCTTCTCAACTGGCATGCTTTCTTTTATGATTGTCTACTGTTGTCATCACTCTAAATTGTTAAAATTAGATCTCTCGTAAATGAGTCGTTGAGGCTCAACGGGATTAACCTGTATAAATAAAGGTTGAAATAATGAAAAATTCAACTAGGACAGATATAGGAATAAATAATAATATAAACTTTACTGTCATTCAAAATTGTACAGTGCACCATGCAAAATTGAACATAATTTAGTTTCATTTCTCCACAGCAGTGTACAGGTAGTCCTCGACTTACGACGTTGATCCATTCCTATACGCGGCGTCGTAAACCGATTTTTGACGTAAGTCGGAACATATGTACATACTGCACCATATACATGTGTAGTGATACACCTAACCTCTGACATTTTAGGCTTGACCTTCAAGTACACCTCTCTGCATCTCTTTGGAACTCTCAGTGTTACACCTTCTTGAAGCCTTCAAGGAGACGAGTAAACACTATTTTGGTTAACAATTATTATGAATTAATGGACACTAATTAATCAGATTGAACTTTCTTTTTAATGTGTGTTAATTCAGAATTGATCAAACAGTATTTTTGTCATTTCAATGATGATTTTACTAAACTGGTATATTTTAAATATGACAAAGTTAAGAGAACATCTCAGAATGATCATGCTTTGAACTGTCTGCTCTAGGCAGAATAAGTGTCGAAAGTTGAAGGAACAATTCTCCGTCTATTTGTTTGAACTGTTTTTGGAACGAAAGAGAAGTTCTAGACATAACTTAATCTTCGGTCTCCCGTCCGTTCTAAAAACAATTCATCTGTGCTTAAACAGAGAGTGCTCTGTTTTCACACCTGCAGGTTTTGTTTTGTCTCCGTGCTGGGACTCAGTTCTCAGCACTCACTGAGTTTTTGAGTTCTCGGGGAGAAGGGAAGACGCACGGACGTTTTTCTCCAAGCTGGAGACGCCCGGTCATTGTGCCAACTCGACCCACGTCTTCAGCAAAGGTTCAAACAGCACGTCAGCTGTGAACCCCTTCGAGTGTCAGAGCTCCAAGAGGTGACACTCTTTCTGAAGTTATCTTGAACAAAACCAGAGCTGGGCATCACTCTGGGAGGCCGACGCAGACGGTCTCGAGACCGTGGCAAGATGAAAGTGGTCGCCTGTAAAACGCAGCAGCATGCACGTCTGGCTTGACTAATTTACCGGAGTTGAGACAGGATCATCTTCACGAAGGTAAAAGTGTTTCATCACGGGACGGACGTCCAGCCGAAACCGAGCAGAGGGTGCTATCTCTGGTTAACATCTCAAGATAAGATTCAACCATTTCATTTCAATCTTTTATCTTTCCTCCTTAAACTCCTCCTTATGTTTGTTTTCATCATGGTAAACTTTAAGTAATGTGCCAACAGAAAGGTCCAACTGTCTGTTTGTTTTAATTTGAATTCTTGTCAACGTAGTTATTAAATCAGAGCTAATATCGATACAAATGTTTTAATGTAATTCTTGTGATAGTTTCAATAAAAGGTCTATTTTTTTGGTAGACCAATATAAATTGAAGTCTAAGCGTGAAATTACATTTCTTGTCTAATCACAGTAAAAACAATTTAGTATCGGAAAAAGGAAGAACTCGCGCATTTGGTGGCAGTTTGTGCAAGATTAAAATCTGCTAAACTGCGCATCCAATAATGGTGGCTCAGTAAGTGTTTAAATACCTTACAAGCATCATTATTCTATTACACATGTACAGTACTGTATTACCAAGCACTTAGCCTATCCTAACACAGTACCCTACATAATTATCAAAAAACACATACGTTTGGGAGCCATAATGAAGGGCAAAAAGAGTTAATGGCCTACTGGGATGCTGGTGACGCCTTCCTCCTCGGTCCACAGCGGCGTACGCCGCCGTATTCCGTTTACGACATAAAACCGCGTTCACAGTACAGTACAGTATTCCTCTGCCGCTGAAGCGCGTACAGTACAATATTGTAATGACACCAACACTGCAGGCGAAGTCCAACCAAAACGGCGTTTATTAGAACAGGAAGAGCTGCTACCTCCGAGGCTGCAGCTCACGCCTCTAAAAATCACGTTACACACCCGCTGTGTTACGACGTTTACGGCGTAAAACCGCATTCACAGTACGGTGGAGTATTCCTCCGCCGCTGCACCGCATACAGTACAATACTGTATTCTTCCGCCGCTGTGCTGCTGTGCCGCTGCGTCACAACGTTTATGAGGTAAAACCGCATAGCTCGAAATAAGGCTGTTCATAGTAAATGGGAGATGCGTCGTAACCACGAAATGTCGTAACTCGAGACAGTCGTAATCCGAGGACTACCTGTACATAATTTACTTGAATTTTAGATTTTGGTGTTTAGGAATGTCTGTGGCTGTGTGTGTTTTCTATTGATGCAGCTAGTCATGATGCTCTTGGTGGTGTGGTGAGGACTTGGGGTGGGAGGTGGGACCTCTTCAGCCATTGGAGGATGTGCAGACGTTGCTGGGCTTTCTTCACTATGGGCTCAGTGTTTCTTGACAAATTGGTTATGTGCATGTGCTGTCTACCCCCTCCACCTCCGTGTTGTTTATGAGCAGCGACATGTGATGCAATTTTGTTTTCCTGAAGTCAATAATGAGCTGTTTTGTTTTGTTGACATTCAGAACCAGGTTATTTCCCCCACACCAGTTCACAAGGTGCGCCACCTCTTCCCTCTTCAAATCTTGGATTTGTAATCAGAGGTCAAAACAGAAATGAGACACAGTTAGACTTTTTCCTGTCACTACTGCACTTCTTGAGTTGTTTGGACTGGTTTTAATTTATTAATCTGATGATGAAGTTACTCTTTTTTTGTTAGGCTGATTGGTGACTCTAAATTGACCCTAGGTGTGAGTGTGAGAGTGGATGGTTGTTTGGTGTGAGTGAGACAGGTCCCTCTTGTAAATGAGTCCCCGTGACTCAACGAGGCTAGCCTGTATAAATAAAGGTTGAATGAATGAAGAGCTGATTCCAGTGTAAGTGAACTCCTGACAATCAGGCTACAAACAAAAGGACGAGTGCAGTCAAGGTAACGTTTCTTTGTATGTTTCACTCGTGAATCACTCACCTTGAAGGCTAAAGCTCTCTTTTTTTTCTGTCTAGACTGTGAGCCACCAAACAGACACACATAAAAATAAATAATAAATAATAATAAAATAATAAAGTAGACTTTGTGGTTGACAATGAAGTGAACGAATAAGTCGATTGAGGATCTGCACCATGAAGACAGTTGGCAACAAGCAGCTGACAACGAGGTATTCTTGTTGGTAAAACACTGAACCACAGCAATGAAATGCTTCAGATTTACATCCTGAGCACCAGAAGATTCCCGAACTTTGCTCGCATTAAACATTTGAAATGCACTATTTAAAAAAAAAAAGAGTTTTTGTCTGCCTTTAGGAGTTATCTCTCCGTTTCTGCAAAGAAACACTGGATCTGATTTTTCGTAGCCTTGTCACATTGTGAGTTTTATCTTGTGAAAGATGATGTGACACGGTATCCAGAGACGTGGAGTTTCACGGGTCTGATTTATTCATGAAGCACAAGTTAAAGACCTCAAAGAATTTAATAAATTATGAAGAGTCTTTGTTTAATGTTATTTTTTCCACTTCAGAGTGTTCTTAAAAACATGAAGCCTGAATTGGAGACATCCCCAGATAATGTACTGTTGAATTTTCTCAGCAAGGAAACTCCCCGAGCTCCCACAGCCTGCGAAGAAGAAACTGGAGAGCTTTAAATCATCTTGACAAGGTATGGAGGAAGATGTCACTTATAAACTGCTCATTTTTGTCCTCTGGTATGAATATGATTTCATTTATGGGACATGCAATTAGTTTCAATTTGTTTTATTACCAAACTTGCCTGTCAGAGCTGATCTTTTTTTTTTATGTTGGTTATTTTCTTTAACCTTTACAACCTTATTATTATACGAGAAGAGATATATTTGTAATGAGATGATTTTAGACTGCAGCTTCAGGTGGACCTGATGAATCGCTGTACATTGAGTTTGCTCAGGAAAGAGCCAGCAGCTGACTAAACCCCCAGTGACCAGCGCTCAGAGTGCAAACCCAAAAGAGGTGAGAGTGAGCCACAGTCAATACGGAGCTATATTCATGTAAAATAAAGAGCAATTTAGCTGAAATGGCAAAATAATCAAAAGCCAAAACAAAAAGCAGTATTAAAAAATATCATAACACTTGTTTCTTCTCTTAAGCTTGAAATTTGCCGTATTTTTCAGACTATAAGGCGCACCAGATTATAAGGCACATTAAGCTAAACAAGTTCATTTTGACAAATTTTTGAGCGCTGTGTACCACAAAAAATCAATTTAAGGTCAGTAAGTACAACCAGAATTAGTACAAAAGGTGCACTGGATTATAAGGCTCACTGCAATTTTTGAAAAAATTTAAAGATTTTAAGTGCGCTATATAGTCAGAAAAATACGGTACATACAAATACAGCTGGTCCCCGAGTTACGAACGAGTTCCGTTCCTATGCATCGTTCGTAACCCGATTTTGCCGTAAGTTGGGGACCACCCGAGCTGCCACTTATACACGTACATGTACGGTAATGTAGTTAAGCACTTCACCTATCCTAACACAGTATTATGGGGCAGTCTCCCCAGTGCATCAAAAAACACAGACATTACATTTTTAACCTTAATAAAAATATAATTTCTTACTTTGAGCTGGTCAAGCCTGGCCTTTTAGCATGTTAGCTCTTGCACGTCTGAGCTCCCCAGCTTCGTTCTGCTCCACGCGGTCCAAACTGTTTACAGGAAGGACTGTTAGCATGTCAACTCCATACATTTGGAGCCAGAAAAAGAGTTAATAACTTACTGAAAGCCGTTTCTCCGTGGTGTCGTCCAGGGCCGGCCCAAGGCATAAGCGAACTAAGCGGCTGCTTAGGGCCCCGGGGCCACTAGGGGACCCCCTAAGTGGAATGTACATTTTTTGGTAATGATTTTAATATGATTTAATATTGTAAGTTCAGCTTTTGCGATTTATTGCATACATTTACATAGTTTTAAGACCTAATTATTCAACTTTAAATTTCTTTTTTTAACAATTTTATGTGGTTTCAAGTAATTGTTCATTTACATTATTTAAAGTACTCTGGCACAACAATTTCCTGTGGGATCAATGAAGTTCTCTCTTATCTTATCTTATCTTAAGGATTTCCTTGATATTTGTTATTTTATTTAGTCTTTTTTTGCACAATTTAATGTATTTTTATGCATCTAGGTTATTTTATGTTGTTTGTTGTTCATCTTGCACAAAAAATTACTTTTGAACATTACTGTTGCAGTTCTTTAAAACCAAAGGTAATAAACCAGACAACACTTTTGCTGTAAAATACATTGCACACTGGTGATTTTTTTTCTTTTGTTAATTTTAGTACCACAAGATCACATGTGTCAAACTCAAGACCCATGGGCCAAATCCGGCCCGCCATAACCATTTCTGTGACTCCAGAGACAGAACTTCAAGATAACAGTTGTGTGCTTCAGTATTACTTTATTAGTCAAATCAAATCAGTTTATGTTTTTAATGCCAAATTACTCAAACATAAATTATTTAATTTTTAGAAGTAGTCATTGAATGCAGAGAAAGTTATATTTTACCAGTTTGTTAATACAAAGTAGGTCGTTTTATCAATACATTCTGCCATTTCCCGCCTTTTGAGGACATTCATGATCTTGATGTGGCCCACAATGAAAATGAGTTTGACGCCCCTGCACTGGATGATACATATAGGATAATGTAAACAGGGCTGTCAGAGTTGCAATGAGTTTATGTTAGGTGGGTGAATGATCTGATCATCTGAATGTTTATTGCAGTAATCCACATTATTAACAGAAATAGAGGGCCCCAAACAAATTTCGCTTAGGGCCCCATGGAAGCTTGGGCCGGCCCTGGTGTCGTCCATCCAAAACAAGCTGTGCACATCAGCGATAGCCCCGCCATTAGCTGCGCCCATTAGCGTTAGCCCACCCAAAAGGCTGTCAGCGCTGTTTCACCGCGTTTTAGCATGTTAGCTTCTCTGTTAGCTCGGTGTCCATCGACATCTTAGGCTGCCAAGCGGACATCGAGGCGAGCTCCCGGCCGCAGATGGCCTCTCCGCCGCCCGCACACACCGGCTGATGGCAGGGACAGTAGCGGGATGGTCACCGGACCCCGCGGTGAGCTGGTGGTGTCTGGCGGCATGGTGGGAGCGATCGGCAGCTGCTGCTCCGGGCCTGAGACGTCCACAGAGTTCACCGAGCGTTTCCAGCTCATATATCCGTATGAGGCAACCTCTGATCGGACACACGGTCCACCAAAGCCAGCTGCCGAGGCTGGAACTAACCGCAAAATGGCGGACATGGCGGAAACTTCCGGAACTTCCAGAAACTGCGCAAATAGGCTTAAAAATTATAATTTTAATAATAATAGTACTTTATTTATAAAGCCATTTAAAACAACCACAGCTGCAACAAAGTGCTGTACACATGAAATCAAGAACATTTAAACAAAAACAAAAAAATATTTTTTTTTCTCATATTTTTATTAATATGATGCGTTCGTACCTCCGAATTGCCGTAAGTCGAGGGCACCGTAACTCAAAGACTACCTTTACCTCTGAATCTCCTGATGCATGCTCGATAATCCAGGTAGAAAAATCTAACAAAGTTTGCCAGAATAGTCAGAATAAAGTGAATAGCAAGCAGCCGTCAGAGCACCAACCATCAGTTGTTAGGCTGATGGTCTTCCTTTAGCATGTGAACAGCTAGCTTTGGATGTCAACAACAAACTAGTTGATCCACTATAATACGGGACGATCATGGGCGTAGCCAGGATTTTATGAGGGACGGTTCGTTTGAAGAAAAAGTGGACCTGGAAAGACCAACACGCCTCGGTGGTTTACTGGAAGCGCGTCGGGTTGCCACTCCAAACTTTCTCTCGACTCGGGTTCGATCCTCACTTGGTTGAACTTATTTTACGTTTGTCTTTTATTGGATTAAAAAAAAGGAGTTTGTGTTAACCACAGGCATATTAAGTCTATGGTGTTAACCGGTTCGACATTAGCGGCGTCTCCATACCTTCTCTTTCCACCTCTCTTAACACAGAACTTGTGTTGTGCGGGAGTTGTAGGCGGGACTTTATGTGGGCGGTTCGTTCGAACCCCCCGAACCCCCTCTGGCTATACGCGCATGACTATTTATAAGACTGAGTTTCATGAAGCTCCTCAGACGGACAAAGTCTTTTGGATTAAAGACGAAACGTTTCAAGTTTTTTAAATTTTATTTTTTTGAATCTGTCCAGAGGACCTGACTGAACTTTGTTGGACCTCTGAATCTGTATTATTGTGAGGTGCTGCGAAGAGTCTTGTGCATCTGAAATAGAAGTACTGCTGTTTCAATCCTTTTACTATTGTTGCCATCCCCTGAAACTTTCACTGCAGCCAATTGGTTCAAGTTGAAATGATTCATAAATAATTCCTGCATTCTCTTATATTGTCAGTGTGAGGTTTAAATTTAAGCTTCATGATAACTTATCTAAATTATTGAACAAACTGTTGTAAAATCCATATAGATATCCACGGTGCCGGCTGCAGAGGAAACATTATATTGACTCTGAGCTCTATGGACTCTTCTTGTATTGCAGAAACTTAAGAAAGTTGTATACTGTATTTAATTGTCTAATTTGAGCTTAGACAAAAAGTACTACCATTTCCTTTAGTCTCAGGTTAAGCTTTAATAAACTTGATTGTGCATAAGAAAAAAAAATCTACATAACCTTTGGGAATGTACCATTTTAGAATTTGGGTCAAAGCACAACTGAGGCAAAAACAGCCTCAGAGTTCAGAACATGCCTTCTCTTCACTCTTTCTTTTATAACAAGTTAGAAACTTGTTTACTTTTTAGATATTTCAGAATAACCAATAAAACTGAAATGAATCAGAACTTCACTTTATTATTGTCAAACCTGCTGGAAATAAGTTTGTAGAATGGATGTTAAAAGCAACTATTTAACTATTTGGGGTAGCGTTCAGTGGAAAGGTATAAAGAATTAATAGTTTACCTGTAGTAGCTCTTTAACGACCTCGCTTTGAAGTGTTTTTTTTTATTATTATTATTTGAACAGATGAGAAAAAATATTTCTGCCAGAATAATCTATTTCAAAACTGATGACTCGATCTAGCTGATAGCTCATTCTGAATTAAAAAGCGTTTCTTCAACTGAGGTCGCTCAAAGAGTTATCTGCAACAGGTAAGATGTAATTTGTTCATGTTTCCACTGAACCCCACTTCAAAAGATCTGAACTACCACTTTAAGTCAGAACTTGGATCAGAAAATTCTTGTTTAAACTTGCAAATGGGCAACTTTATGCTTTAAGATCAGAAAGATTGTGATTGAAAAAATGCAAAAATCAAAACTCAGAATATATAAACTGGATTTTTATTTCCACTAATCTTTTTTCCCCCAGATTGTCCGCATTAAAAAGTTACACAGCACGACAGAAACTTTAACTGAGAACACCAGCGATAAAACTGTGACTGAGCGATGAAGATGGATCAAAGGTCAGCGTAGCTCGTCCATTACAGACTTTCATGATTAAAGTGTTTTAAATTAAATTTCTCTGCTACTCAATTTCAGGGTTCCAATCTTCCATTAAACGCCACGGGCTGAAAGGATTGGAAGAGGATTCAAATGGCCAGAGCCCTGAAGCAGGTTGCACACTCTACATCATTTTCAGAAGATTAGGATCGTCCTTGCATCACTTTGGTTCATCTACTGTCCGCTCTAACGCATGTATCTCCATCACAGGACCAAGAGCAAGCAAGCAAGCACATAACACTCCACATGGATGATGCTTTGCTACCTGAACCAGAAATAGACTGTGGAAGCACGTTCTCTTTCAATATAAAGTGTTAGAATGAAGGCAGGGTCAAACAGTGTTTTAAAGAGTTGTAATATTCACCCAGTTAAACCAGTTTTTTTAATGTGAAAAACATTTACATCACCAGGGGATGATGCCTCTATGGCAAAACATGATTTGATGGGAGTATTCAGCTCCTTAAATTTGAGATGAAGTTATGTAGAAAGTGTTTGAGTAACAAACATCTTACCTGTTGTAAGTACCACCAAGTTGAGGCCCAGACAATAGCCACCCCTAGAAATCCCCTGGTCCTGTGCTGTCAAGAGCCATCTGCAACATATAAGATATTTACTGTCCATATTCTTTCCAGAACCACACTTGAAAAGGTCTGTGCTTCAAGATGAATACTTGGGACAGTTTACTAGATGTGAATCTCCCATCATGTTTGAAAGCTATCCATCAGGAAGGCTTCTATCCTTGTAGCTACTGCTCAGACAGCTGACTGGTTCTGTTTGGGGGTTCTGGAAGACAAAGACAAGTGGAGAACCCTACATTCATTACATATGTGGGGAGTGGTGGTGCAGAGGTTAAAGTGTAACTTACCCCACGTCCAGAGATAGCCCCGCCCCAGGCCAGGATTTGAAAAATGCAGAAAAATGGGAGTGTCAACAGACACCGCCGAAAGGAGGGGGAGGCAGGTGGTGGGTGAGCGAGGAGGTGCGGCCAGGACGAGAGACTGTCATTGTTTCTGAATGTTTTGATTAGATTTTGATGAAGTGAAAAGTATTCTTAAAATAAATAAGTTGCTAATCTGAAAAGTATAT
>JBBPBX010006863.1:41975-67051 GCA_038048925.1 Garcialebias charrua
TTTGCCCACTAAATAAATAAATAATAAAAGCTGCACAACCTGCAACAACTGGTGGTGGCCCATGGGCCAATACAAGTTTGTTGGAAGGGGATTTTCTGGCCAGTGTGGGTGACATTGTAGAGCAACAATATAATGAATTTTAAAATGTTTTTTTCATTTTAGGACAAAAGAAATGACCATATTCATATAAAGAAGGAAAAACTGTACCGTATTAACATTTTTGATAAAAAATAAATTCAAACACTGAACTCTGCAGCCCTGTGTGAGTCTTCCTTTTATTTGTGGAAATATTAAGTATCCCACTTTGAAGTAAAGTATAAAAAGTGTGCATAAAAGTTGGGCCATTTTGTTTGATATTTAAAAACACTTTTATTTTGATTTATTATTTTTCCTTATTCTTATAGTTATCAAACTGATTCACAGTATTTCTAAGAATTTATCCTAAGAAATATGCCAAATATTTTCACAGAAAGATCTCACTGTGAGTGGAAGCTAAATAAGGTACCGTATTCGCCGGTGTATAATACGCTCCGGTGTATAATACGCTTTGTCCAATTTTTCAAAATAAAACAGAAATATCTGTAGATAATACGCTTCGGTGTATAATACGCGCTGCCGTGACAGTCTTTTTTATGGCCACTAGATGCCGCCAAACCCTCCCCGACGCCGACGTAACGCGTCATCCACCCACCGCTGACGTTATGCGTCACCGATGAGACAACCCGGAAATGCGGTCCATTGTGCAGCGCGAGCTGAATTTAATTAAAATTTAACTACAGAAACACCTAAAAATGTATTTGTCAGCTGAATACATATGTTAACGTGTCTCTGTTTAATTTTTGTTAATAAATTATTACAAATCAGCTGAATTTAAAATGTAAACAACACGATGTGCGCACACACACACAGGCCCAGTTTGGAGCGAGAGCTGAATTTAATTAAAATAAAACTACTGTACAGAAACACCTAAAAATAAATATATTTGTTAGCTGAATATATATGTTATCGTGTCTCGGTTTAATTTTTGTTAATAAATGAGTACAAATGAGCTGAATTTTGAACGTAAACACGATGCGCGCACCCAGACAGAAACGGTTTGCTGCTGCGCATCAAGAGCTGAATTTAATTAAAATAAAACTACCGTACAGAAACACCTAAAAAATATATATTTCTTATATTTCTCCTGAGCTTAACTAAATGTGAAATCAGCTGGTCTGAGCTGGATTTTAAAAAATAGTTCGCCGATTTATTTCTTTACATTTAGCTAAATAAACGCTTAAAAATATATATTTCTTACCTGACTTTATAGCAAACGGGCTCCTCCTAAGCTTAACCAAATGTGAAATCAGCTGGATTTAAAAATCCACGGTGTGGTTTATGAGTGGTATCTTGCAAGCAAAAACAGCGAACCTCACAGCTAATTGCAGCTACCGGTACATCCAGAGCAGGGAGCGGGCAGCGACAGAGTCAGTCCGACCAAAGGAGGCTTTTTTTGGACACATGAGCTGGAAACTTCTGGAAGTGGCCCCTCTTCCTCTTTGCTCTCTGAGTCCTCTGCTGCTGCCTATAGCGCCCAAAGCGGCCGAAACTGGTACTGCACCATTTTGGCCAAAATGAAAAACTGAGATATCAGAGCCAAAAATGGGTCTAAAAATATGGGGAAAAATCCATAAATAATACGCTTCGGTGTATAATACGCAGGACATGCAAATGAGCAAAAATACTGCGTATTATACACCGGTTTTTACGGTAAATCAAATCATGTTTTGATTCTTCTGAGGGCATCATTCACATATTTTCAGAAAATTGACCAAACCTCCAAAAAAATAAACAATAAAATTAAATTCCATGTTCGTTTTGGTCAGAGCTGTAGTCGAGGGACTAAAGAGGACCATGTGGCCACAGGTTAAAGACCCCCGCTGTAGTTTTATTTACATTTTATTAACTGCTTTAAAGGTAACTTTAGTTTTCAGCGTGTATACAGTATTGAGTTACAGTTAATGGACATTGGAAAAAAGAAAAAAGTTTGAACATAATCATACAATGAAAACTTGTTTCTGTAATAAGATGACATGTCTATTTTAAAGGTTAACAGAGAAGGCAGCGCACCCTTTTTCTCTGAAGTTAAATTCTTATTTTGAACCTTCTTCACTCTGTCTTCAGATGATCCTTCCGTTATGTGATGATTCAGTACCAGTAAATCGGTTAGTGATGAAATCCCAGTTTAGCTTCTACTTTTGAATTCCTTCTCATATTTGACCTCGGGGCTCTTGGAACTCGATGCAGCAGGAATCTTTTCATTATCAAGAGCGCAGCGCAGCTTATCGGTGTGTTTTTACTCTGCTGGCGTCACGAGGCATGTTAAAGAGTTTTGGAGCAGTCACAAGAACACACCTGGGGTTCACACTTGGCAGCTCCATGACTCCGTCAGAGCCAGAGGTGAGGCGCCAAATGAAACGAGTGGAAATAAACTGCGGCTGGTATCAAATGAGTTCCTGACTCAGAAATTCAATTTATCAAATGTTTACACGGGCATGACTGAATAAAAAAGCATTGCTGTAATATACATTTGGGACAAAATAAATATGATGGTAATGTAATTGATGCTCAACGATCCAAATCGGCTTCATACTGCATTGATCTTTAAAGACGACTAGAGAAATCGCATTTCCTGCGAAATGCAATGAGTGCTCATTGCAGAAAAACTTACTGTAAAAACGCTAAAACTGGCTAAATAAAATCTGAAATGTAGCTGAAATTGATGAACAAGCCTAAATTAACAGAAGAAAGCAGAAAGAACACATATTGCTGATTTATGTTTAAATAAGCAGAAATTAGAAGAAAACAATTAGGGAACTAGCTAAAAAAAAAAGCTGAAATTAGCAACAACAAAAAAAGCTGAAAAGTAATTGAGAAGGCAGAAAGAAGTTTAAATTATCGGAAGGAAGCGAAAAGAACAAAAATTAGCTCAAAAATGTGGAATTGGCTGAAAAAGCTCAAACTAGCATCATAATAGCTAAATAGTAGCTGAAAGAGCATAAAAAGCTGAAAGTAGCAGAAATTACCATGAAAAACTTTAATTTATCTGAAAACGGCTGAAATTAGCTAAAATACAAAACAGCTATAGCTGAAAAGGTTGATAAGCTTAAATTAGCAGAAGAAAGCAGAAACGTTTGCTCAACTATTCTGAAAGAAGCAGAAATGAGCACAAAAAGTAGAAATTATCTAAAAAAGCTGAAATTAGCAAAAAATAAAAACAGCTGTGAAGTAACTAGAAAAAGAAAAAAGCAGAAAGAAGCTTAAAGCTGCACTATGTAACTTTGTAGTGCAGTCTGTAACTTTTCTATATTAAATTATATATAAATATTTCTAAGTTCTGTGCTCTACAGAAAGTTACACATAGCACCTTTAAGTTATCAGAATTGGAGCGAGCACATTTTTGCTGAATTAGGCTGAAAAATGTTGAAATGAGTGCAAAAAATGTGGAGTTGGCCATAAACGCTAGATTAGCATAAAAAGTGCAAGCTGAAATGGCAGAAACTTGCAGAAATAAGTTGAAAGGAGCATGACAAGCTGAAATGAGCTTAAAGTAGCTGAAAGAAGCTGAACAAAATGTGAAAGGAGCAGTAAAAGGTAAATGAATCTAAAGATTTGAAGGATGTAAAATGAGCTCAATTCATTTTTCTATGAGGGGGGAAAAGGGTGACAGAAATGGGTAAATGCTTCAAAAAGCTAAAGTTGCACCAATACCAAAAGTCATAGCGTCCTTCTCCTGAACGAGCTGAATGTTTTGATGTATGATTGGTTGAAATGGCACAAACTGTGGAACGAGAAAGAAGCAGAAAATTTTACAGAAGAAAAATGGACCACGATAGAATGCTTCATAAACATTCACACAATACAATACTTAGTGGTTTGGTTTTATTTTTAATAATAATAATAATAAACTTTATTTGTATAGCACCTTCCTACAATGCCTTGCATTGACCAAGGTGCTTAACAGGATAAAAAGATGAATAAACTGGAACAATAAATCAATGAAAATAGAATAAGAAACAGCAGCAATAAAAGAAGGCAATGGAAATAAAAATGCTACATACTAAAATACCAAAAGTAATAAAAGTTACACACTGAAAGCTTTTTTGAACAAGTGGGTCTTCAGTCTGGTTTTGAACAGAGTCAGATCAGAGGTGGCACGCAGCTCAAGGGGGAGACTGTTCCAGGCTTTTGGGCCGGCAACAGAAAAGGACCGGTCTCCCCATTGTTTGTACCTTGAGCGAGGCACCTCCAGCAGGTGTTGACTGGCAGATCGTAAAGCTCTGCCGGGCTGATGGACTTCCAAAAGTTCTGAGATGTAGAGAGGTGCACGTCCATTCAGAGCTTTGAAAACAAACAGCAGCAGCTTGAACTGTATCCTGAACTGAACCGGGAGCCAGTGTAGAGAGGACAGGACAGGAGTGATGTTTTTGATCCTGAAAACGGTCAAATCAGCTTTTCCTAGAATTGTCAGCCTTGAATACAGATTTAAAAAAATAATAAATCAATAAAGTAATACAGTACATGGATTATTTGAGACCGATAAAAGCAGCCATGTTTGAGGGCTTTTGGAGAGTGCAAACTATTGAACTTGCGTCGTGCCTTTTTTAAATGCAGTTTTAGGTGAAAAGAACAGGGTTTGCATCAGGAATTGATGTTCTTCAGTTTACGCTTCATATCAGGTTTTTCAGCTTAAGAGCTCATGTGCAATTCTGCTGACAAGCGGAACTAGAACGATAGCATCTGCCTCAGCTCTCTTCCTGAGAAAACCGTTACGTGCAATAATTAATGTCTTCCTTGTCACCCACCACTTTTTATCTCACAATAAGACCCTCGCTGAGGAATAAGTTATAGCCGTTTTGAAATCTTGAAAATATTTCATATTTTCTCACCTAACTCACCTGATGTGGCCAACTTTAGAACTTTAAGACAAACATTTAATCTCATTTCCTGCCCCCCACCTCCCCTTTGCATTTTAACAGCTTCACATCGTCTTGCTCACTTTGATACTTTTATTTAACATGAAATGATGCATACCCCCAATTAAATTTTAAAATTTGGTCTTTAGCAGACTCCCGTAGATAAAGACGTTTCCTTTTTAGGTGGAAAATGGTGTTTGAGGAGCGAGACGAGGCCTTAAGGAAATATGGAAATGTTTGTATGGGGAATGTGCAATTAAAGTGTTTGAAGGGCTCGAGAAGTTGAAACGTAAAATAAACAGGTGTTGACTTTAGAAACTATGATGTGAGGATGTGTTTAATGTGCATCAGAGTCAAGAAAGCCAAGCAACTACAGTACATGTGAAAGGATGTGGGCACAGAAGCTAGTATTGATCTAATTCATACCACAAAATCTGATAAAAGCAGAAAGGTCAGAAGAGTCAGGCTGGGGGATAACAGGAAGTTAAACTTTACAACTTTGATTATATAACCCCACAGGCTGACTGCTCAGAGACTGAGCTGGTTATTTATTGACCCAACATGCATAAAACGTCTCCGTGAATGATTAACAAAAGTCGGGCTGTGAAATAAAGATGGCTGAGTTGAAAATATGATCTAACAACTTGCACGTGATCACCTGTTTGGTTTTTGTAGGTGTGTTTCTCACTTGTTTAGTTAAATGTACTATAATGATGTTTTATTACTTTGATCCTTTTTACCCTTGACTGCAAAACAAAGCAAAACAAGACTCCTTCATGAGCCTTGAACAGCAGCTTTTATTACCATATTTTCCACCGTACACGTCGTTCCGCCCTATAATCTCATCAGTCCAAATATGTCTAAAAGAGTGGGGAAAAAATCCATAAATGTCATTTCGCCATATACGTTGCACCTATTCTGCGTTACCACTGACAATGTGGGCTGGTGTTGTGCCAAAAATTGATGGGCTGCCGATGGGCTGCCAAATGGCAGCCACAGGAGAACTTTAACAAAAATTTAACAAGATTAGCACTTAAAAACAATTGTTTGTTTGCTTAAAATTATAGCAAAGGTGTGTCTCAGTTGAATTTTTACTTAATAAATGCACTTTAATGGTTAAATTAGCTTCATTTTGCCAGGGCGGTGCAGCTGGTTTGACGGCTGCTCCAAGCGGCGAGCAGAACGAAGGTGGGGGGGACTAAGACAAGCCGATTGGGTCATTAATAGCTGGTGAAGATTCTCAGTCATCCAGGACATGTTAAATTCAAAAGAGTAAATAAAAAAATAAAAAAGTAAAGTATAATAAATTAAGTCCAGTTGTTTTTGTCTTGAACTTTTTTTAATTTGTCATTATGGCCACTTTTACCTGTCACATGATACAATGGCATGCCTTACTGCTACCACTACTACTACTACTCTGCCATCTAGTGGTTGAACATGGTGCTGTTACTTTTTTTTCAGTCAGAATTAATGAAAACGGTCATATCTCAGCCAAAAAATTGTTTATGGATTTTTTCCCCCATATTTATAAATACGTCACTTCAGCCTATAAGTCGCAGGGCATGCAAATTATGCAACAACAACAAAAAGTGACTTATAGGCCGAAAAATACGGTAGGTATAAACAAAAAATCTGTTCAAGTTTCAACTTCAGATTAGCAATTAAAGAAAAACTGAAGAAGGAACGAGCAGGACGAGTTTCTGCTCCTCTGAGCAAACGAATGACTTGAAGAAGAGAACTCAAACTGGCTGAAGGGTATCGCTGGACATCAAGTTTTCTATTGATCCGTGTCGAGGAGCTAGCCTTAAAGGTTCAGTATGTAATTTCTGGAGCACGCTGGAACTTAGGAAAATTTTTGAACAGAGACACGTTTCTGGTCCCTCCCCCTCAGAGCCATATATGGCTCTGTTACCCTTGCTCTGCTGAAATTCAAATTCAAGCTCTGTTTTTATTGGCTGATTCAAATTCAAGCTCTGTTTTTATTGGCTGGTTACAAACTCTGTTTTTATTGGCTGGTTAACGGTGGGTCACTGTGGCTTTTTAGAAATGCTTTTAGAGAAGCAAGGGGACAATAGTTTTTTTCAGAGATTACTTGTCTAAAATCAGTATGTCAGGAGGTAGTGACAGAGTGAAGAAATATGTTAAAAATATATTGTTAGAAAAGTTACATACAGCTCCTTTAAACTTTCTATAGTTATCAATTAAATCGATGGGTAATTAACCTCTTGTTGAAATCACACTTCTGTCTTTAGCTCCAACGCTGGCTGCCATTTTTTTGTTTTTTTTGTTTCCTGTTTGTAGCTGTCACTTGTGAGCGCATGTGTTGTGCAACATTGTTCTTAAAATTGTGACTAGAACTGTAAATGAAGACATTTAGCAGGGCTGAAATTAAACTCCTTGTGATCCTAAAGCCTTCGACTCCTGTGCAGTCACTTAAAGGAGCTGAGGAGTGGGCGTCTTCTTTCACTCGTACAAAAACACCTGATTCATGGTGAAACTCTAGAGCAGCATGATGCAGGATGGTTTTGTTCTTCTCATAATACTTTGATCTTCCTCTTCCAAAGAACATGACAAACTGCTTGTGTGATCATTTGATAACTTTGTCACCAATAATTGCATCACATGTTTGTGGAAGAAGTTTTGTTTGATCATTTGGTTTATGTTGGCTTTTTTTCTACAGAGGTAAGAGTTGTACCGGTATACTGTACAGAAATGGTCTTAACACCAAGTCCTGGTTGACTTTGCTGAAATTTTGTAAAGAATCTTAAATTGAGTTGTAAAAGCTAAAAGAAGCAGAATGTTGGCTAGAAGCTAAAGTAGCAAAAATGTTAATTAGAAGCTAAATTAGCTAAAGGAGAGTTAGAAGCTAAAGTAGCTAAAGAAGTTAGAAGCTAAAGTAGCAAAAGGCAAGTTAAAAGTTAAAGTAGCCGGGTGAGTTGAAGCTTGGATGGAAGCTAAAGTAACACAAGGCTAGATGGAAGCTAAAGTAGCAAAAGGCTAGATGGAAGCTAAAGTAGCAAAAGGCTAGAAAGAAGCTAAAGTAGCAAAAGGCTAGAAAGAAGCTAAAGTAGCAGAAGCTAAAGTAGCAAACGGTTAGTTGGAAGCTAAAGTAACACAAGGCTAGATGGAAGCTAAAGTGACAAAACATGAGTTGGAAGCTAAAAGGCCAAGTCCAATTGTAAGCTAAAGTGGCAAAAGGCGAGTTGGAAGCTAAAGTGGCAAAAGGCGAGTTGGAAGCTAATCATCATCATCAACATCATCAACTTTATTTGTATAGCGCTTTAACACAGCCACAGCTGAAACAAAGCGTTGGACACTAGCTACAAACAAGATTATTTTTAAAAGCATAAAAACAGAACCACCAAACTAACACACAGTGAACTAAAAATTCAATTTAAAATACAATAAAATGACAAGTTAAACAGGTAAAATCAATAAAAATGAAGTAAAATCAAGTCTCAGTTGGGTTGAAGGCCAATGAGTAGAGATGTGTTTTCAAACGGGTTTTAAAAATGGACAGTGAGGGAGCCTGTCGAATGTGTAAAGGCAGAGCATTCCATAACTCAGGGCCACCAACAGAGAAGGCCCTGTCTCCTCGAAGCTTCCTCTTACTCCGTGGAATGACCAGGAGCAGCTGGTCAGCAGACCTGAGTGACCGGGATGGAGTGTAATGGTGTAGAAGCTCTGCCAAATAAGGGGGGGCAAGGTTGTTTAAAACCTTAAAAACAAACAAGAGAATTTTAAAATGAACTCTAAAATACACGGGCAGCCAGTGGAGAGAAGCCAGGACAGGTGTGATGTGCTCTCTTTTGCGTGTTCCAGTTAAAAGACGTGCAGCAGCATTTTGCACCAGCTGCAGACGTGCAAGTGAGGACTGGCTGACTCCAAGATAGAGAGAATTACAGTAATCCAGCCAGGATGAAATGAAGGCATGGATTACTGTTTCGAACTGTTGCCGTGAAAGAATAGATTTGACCTTTGCCAATTTTCTTAAATGATAAAAACCAGACTTTACTGTGGCCCTTATTTGACTCTCAAGCTAAAGGCGAGTTGGGTAGCTATAGGCGAGTTGGGTAGCTATAGGCGAGTTGGGTAGCTATAGGCGAGTTGGGTAGCTATAGGCGAGTTGGGTAGCTATAGGCGAGTTGCGTAGCTATGGGCGAGTTGCGTAGCTATGGGCGAGTTGGGTAGCTATAGGCGAGTTGGGTAGCTATAGGCGAGTTGGGTAGCTATAGGCGAGTTGGGTAGCTATAGGCGAGTTGGGTAGCTATAGGCGAGTTGGGTAGCTAAAGTATCTAAAGGATAATTAGAAGCTAAAGTAGCAAAAGACAAGTTAGAAACTAAAAATAGAGCAAGTATTTTGAAGATGGTTTTCTAAATGTTTTTGCAGGAGCTAAAGAAATCTGTGTATTTCTTTGTGAAAAGTATTTGTAAATAAAGTTTAAAAAAAAAAAATTAAAGTATATATGTTACAAAAACCAAAAGTCGTAACACCCATATCCTGAATGCACTGAACATTTTTATCCATAAACAGCTAAAATAGCACAAAGTTTGCAGAAGTAAATTTAAAAACAATGTACAGAACAGAAAAACAAAACCAGGGAAATAAATAAATATTCTGATATCAAAGGATTAGTACGTGTAATATTCCAAATGATTAGCTCTCATTGTTGTCACCATTTTTAAAAATTATTATTCTGAGTCTGCAACTTTGTGTTTTCTGCAAAGATGAGTCAGAAGCTGCATGTTCACATTCTACACGACCATCATCAACACTGGTCGTGTCAATTGGCCCCACTTGTTGTCATGCTGTTTTTGTTCAACTCTGATGCTTGATTTCACTTCCTGTCCTGAAAAGTATTTTTTGTGCACGTTTTGTTCCTCAGGCTGGCAGCCCGACTTCAGTCAACGCTCCATGCAGTTATTCAAGGACATCAGTTTCCCCCTCGAGCCAGGACATCTGCAGGTACAAGCCTCTTCGGCCTCGGTTCACTCCTACAATCTGTGTTTACGGTGATATGAACACCTGAGGGCCATAAACTCAGTCTACGTGTCTGTCCGTTACCGCTCAGGTTCTTTACAACGGGAGATGTTTGGCTTCCCCTTTAGCGTTCAGATGTGCGCATGAGAGCAGCCCTGACGGCACAGGAGCTGTAATTATTTTTATTTTTTTTTTCATTTCAAATAAAAATAATACAGCAATTTAATAGACACATGACACAAGACATACAATATAAATTTAAAATGAGAGGTGGCAGAATGAAGAGTATCTTATTCTATCTGCCCCCATTGTACAGAACAAATCAATTCAAACAGAAAACCTTCAATAAGCAACTATAAAAAGAGAAATATGCAATAATAATAATAAGTGATTAATTTAATGTTTGTTTATTAATTTCCAATTTTTAAAAATACAAAAGAACAAAAAAATTACAAAATTACAGTATATAGAAAAATAAAGAACAAATTTAAAATGAAAGGAAGCAGAAGAAGAAAATAATCTTATATCTGCCCCTTTTTGTAAAAACAAAATTCCATTCAAACAATCAATTCAAACAAAATTTATCCATAAACCATATTTATAACTCATAATAATATAACTAATTTAGAGAGATTTTAAGTATATAACATTTACACATAACTTTTCAACAATCTATTCTTAATCATTTTCTTAAATACAGACATTGACTGTGCAGTTTTAACATCATAGTCCAATCTATTCCATTTACCAATGCCATGTATTACCGGTAAAGTAAAACGACCCTTTAAACTTGTTCTATATTGTGGTTTAACAAAAATATCTTTACCCTTTAAATTATAACAACTTATCCTTTTTACAAAAAGCTTTTGAACATTTGAAGGTTAATTAATTGATAATAAATTGATTTCCATGTTAGAGCAAGGGTCTATGTCAGGTTAAGCAAATGTCTTTTCTTCTCCTCTGTTTGACTTTCTCCATTCAAAACGCATGATGTCTTGTCCTCTTTTTCTTTGTCCTTCCCTGAACCCTCTCATCTCGTCTTCATCTATCAAATGATTGTGCCATTAAAAAACCGAACACACCGATGCTCTGACGGCAGTGTTCAGAATCCGGACGTTCTGAAGCAGACCACGGTGGTTCTGCTGAACTCCAACGGTAAAAGCTGTCCAAGTTCAGACGGGGTTTCCGTGACCACCGTGTGCACGAACGCTACGCCGGCCTCGAAGTTCGCCAAACAGCGAGACTGGCTCTCTCTGCTCCGCCCAGCCCCCGTCGGCGTCCCGCCCCGCAGCTCGCTCCGGTTCTCCCTGTCGCTGAACGACGTGGGCCAGCGCGTGGACAGTCTGTGCCGCGGGCTGCGCTTCATCGATCGCACGTGCTCCGAGGGGGAGCTGGAGGCGGAGCCTGAACCCGAGCGGAGTGGTGACTTCGAGCGAAAGGTGCGCACGCTCGATGGCGATCTGGTCGCCGCCCCCGCGAACCAAAACGCTCCACCTTCAAAACGCACGCAGCTCATCCCCTCCCTCACCGACGACTACAGTTACATGTTGAGCGTCCCCTCCAGCAGCTGTCTTCCATCCGACCCGGTCGCCACCACTCCCTTCATTCCCAGCGTCCACCTTCAGCCTCCTCCCGCCCTGGGACCGCACTTCCTGCGTCGCCTCCTTCCCTTTTCTCGATCCTCTACCTCGGCCAGCCTGGGCAGCTACGCTTCCCACCTCCACGTCGCCAAGTCCTCCAGCACCGAGCCACGCTTCCCCTCCGACGACCCGCTGGGAGACGACGACGTGTTTGAGGAGGATCCGTCCAGATCATCTTCGAGGAGAAAAAAGCAGCCGCCGACCCAAGGAACGGTCGGCGTGTCGGGTTTTCCCCTGGCCCCCCTGTGCTATATGGAGGAGGACAATGACCTGGAGAGCTGCTCATCCCCTCTGTCAGAGAAAACACCACTCTCACCCTTTTCTGTAAGCGGGGACTGCTGCAGGTGGGTGACTGTCTGGATGGTGTAATCCTGTGACTTGGTGAAGCCTAGACCACCCCTGTACAGTAATGTGGCAGTGACCCCCCCCCCAGAGACCCCTGGAGTAGTAGAGAGCACCTCCTCCTGTATTACCACCCAGCAAATCACTTCCACCACCGCAGTGTTAGCCCTCTGAAGCCCTGCTCCATGTTGGAGCTGCTAATTAGAAGATCCACACACACCACCTCACCGTCCACCTCCTCTCCACCTGTCAGAATCAAATCCTGTGTGTGTGTCTAGAATAGGAATTTACCATAACGTCATTTCACATCATTTACAGTATTTTCTGGACTATAGGTCGCACCTTTATATAAGTCGCTTTGCCCAATTATTGTCAATAAATTGGAAAAATCCATAAACAGGTTGCGCCTTTATATAAGTCACATCTATTATGCGTCACCGCTACGTGACGCGTCAGCGCGTCATTTGCCCTGCTGAAAATGACGACCACAGAAGCATGCACGGAAGGACTTTTCACAAGATTAACACGGTAAAAACAATTATTTGTCTGCTGAAAATTATAGCAAACATGTGTCTTAGCTTAACCGTTCCTTAATAAATTCACGTAATGGTCAAATCTGCTGGATTTAAATTTTTTCGCTTTGAAAAAGTACAAGGAAAAACAACGAAGCTAACGCGACACATTTACGTCTATAAAACATCAAATTTTATCTCAAATAACTCCAACAGCTAACAGTTTGTAAATGTACATCTAGTGATTACTTTCTGTAAGTTTGAAAAAAAATCTGCTGTGTGGTTTATGAGCTATTTGCTCAAACGTACAAGGAAAAATCAACTAAGCTAACCGCGACACATTTACATCTATAAAACATCAAATTTAATCTCAAACATCTCATAAAGCTAATCAGTTGTAAATATCCATCTAGTGATTACGTTCTGTAAGTTTGATCAAAATCTGTCCTGTGGTTCTTGACCTATTTGGAAAAATGGAAAAACGGTCATATCTGAGCCAAAAATTGGTCTGAAAATATGGGGGGAAATCCATAAACAAGTCTCACCTCTCTATAAGTCGCAGGGCATGCAAATTAGGCAAAAAGGTGCGACTTATAGTTCGGAAAGGTGCGACTTATAGTTCGGAAAATACGGTAATTTCACCGCACTGTTATTGCAGTCCGTGTTTTGTTCCCCCCCCCCACACACACACTGTGCTGTCAGGCCGTTTTTTTTATTTATATTTTTTCATTTTTGACTAGATCGATGACGCAGTAAACTGTTTCATACAGGCTGCACACCCAAAAAAAAAAACTGATATATTTTTGCTCAGATGCCTGAAGCTTTGCGGTGGGAATGGGTGCAGGGATGTTAAGGAAGAGATGGAGGGCGAGTAGCCTGGTTAAAACCACACCCTTGTCTTTCACTTCGCTTCAGACAATGGTCTGGACTTTCTCCATTGAAAAACGATTCTTGCTGGAGGCGTTCGCCTCTGCTGAGGAACAAAACCATTGGATATTTTGAACAGGGAAACCATTCTGCTCCCTCCCCTCAGAGCCACCCCCCGTGCTCTGGTGAACTTGACTGACAACTGCTCCGCCTCCCTGCAGCCTTTCTCTTGCTGTCGGCTGCCGCGCAGCATATTGTGTTTATATGGAAATAAAACGTTTTAATAAAATAAAATAAAACCATGGATCGCTGGTCCAGCTCACCAGAAGACCAGAAAATCTGATGGAACTCTGGCAGCAATAAAACCCGAGTTTAATTCTCGTGACAACCTGAGACATTTCCTTGTTCATTTCACTGCAACGGAGGGTGGAGGAGAAGGAGGAGGAGGGAGCGATTACTTGACTTTTGGGGAAAAAAACAAAAGAAAACTCCAGATAAGGGATTAAGAAGGGGAAATTAATAAATTTGTGTCACATATAAAACAGTCCTGCATCGCTTTGAATGAGAACATGCCGTGCTCTGGTGAACTTGACTGACAGCTGCTCCGCCTCCTGAGCTTTTCTCTCGCTGCGCAAATTCAGTGTTTATATATTATAAAACGTTTTAATAAAATACAATAAAACCATGGATCGCTGGTCCAGCTCACCAAAAGACCAGAAAATCTGATGGGACTCGGCAGCAACGTAAAACCCGAGTTTAATTCTCGTGACAAGCCATTTCCGTGTTCATTTTACTCAGCGGAGGGAGAGGAGGAGAAGGAGGACGAGGGAGCGATTACTTGACTTTTGGAGAAAAAACAAACAAAAGAAAACTCCAGATAAGGGATTAAGAAGGGGAAATTAATAAATATGTGTCACATATAAAACAGTTCTGCATCGCTTTGCATCGCTTTGAATGAGAACATGCCGCTGCTCGCTGACTGAGCGCTGGCAGAGCCCTTTTATAGGGCTCTGCGCGCTGGGACAGGTGGGGGCGTGGGTTAGGGTCCAAAACTCCACCCCTTATGTTCGCTGATTGGTCCGGTCAAAAATCGGCCGGAGAAATCGTTGTGAATGGGAGAAATCCCAGACTGTGCAGTGAAGGGAAATGAGAATTGAGCGGAGCTGTGCAGGAATGGCGAGGGCCAGGCTAGAGGGCGAGAGGTTAGTGTTGAAAATGTAATCGCTCCGAGGAGTGCGTTTCTGTTTTGAGAAGCAGGGGTTGAACGTGGAGAGTCGGTTCAACGAGTATCTGTGCACGTCCGCCTCGACTGACACCGGATGGATCACGTGTTGTATTTGATGACACATCAGGTCTTGGCTTTATAAACCTGCTGAAACAGTAGTGATGTGCTACAATTGAGAATTCTCTGCTCCTTGTGGTCACAGCATCCATCTGTAAATACCGTATTTTCCAGCGTATAAGTCGCATCAGTGGGGGAAAAAAGCATCATGAAGAGGGAAAAAACATAAAGTCACTTCAGTGTATAAGATGCATTTATTATGCATTTATTTAATGGTCAAAACAGCTTCATTTCTCCTGGGCAGCACGGCTCCATCCGTCCATCCATCACAGCTGCTAGCTCTCCAGCGTCCCTCTGCCTGCACCAGCTGAGTGAAGCGAGCGTGCACAGGAGGACTTGCTGTTGCAGTTCTTAGAAATTTAAAGCATCAGTCAAAAACTGTTATGAAAATGGTGGTGGTGGGGGGGGAGAGTGTTATATATTTTTTATTTTAATAAATGTATTCATTTCAAATTTAAAAGAACACAAAAAACTATTTACAACACCACATAAGTAAATTAAAAAACAGTACATGAAATGAAAGGAAGCAGAAGAAGATAAAATCTTATTATGTCTGCCCCTTCTTTAACAAAATTAATTCAATCAATTTAAACAATAGATAACTCATCATACTTTACCATACATAAAATTTTGATACAAACCAATGTATATATATTTTTCCAGAAACCTAATTTTATTCTTTTTTTTTTAAAACTAATACATTGATTTTGCAACTTTAATATAATTTTCTAAACCATTCCATAGACCTATTCCATAAATTAAAGTAGACCTACTCTTTAAACTAGTTCTATGCTGTGGCATAACAAAAATATCTGTACCTTTTAAGATTGTAAGTACTTTTTCTTTTTAAAATTTTATATATAAGTTGCAAGACTGACAAATCTGTGCAAAAAAGCTGTGACTTGTGTCGGAAAATATGGTATGTCAGCTTGCAGCAGTTCACACTTTTTTAGCTCATTTCATTCTCCGTTATATCTGTTCCCTGCCTCAGGTGCAGTTTGTGCATGTACCTTTCGTGCTGCTTACATTATACCTGTTTATTCCCACATCAGCTTTAGGCTTCCAGAGAAACATAAGCTCAGATTTGGCACAGTGTGGGCCAGAGATCAAGAGACAGATTATCGGCTTCAAATAGCCTGCGTGGTCTCAGAACGTGCACACAAACACGCCGTGCCAGCTCTGTCAGGTGGCCTGAAGCGTGAGCTCAGACCTGAGCCTGACTTCACCTGCACAAGCACATGGAAGATTTCTCTCTCTCTCACGTAGGCGTAACACATTAATCATTAACCAGCTCTCTCTCTCTCTTTTATTTTATTTATTTATTTGTTGCCAACAGTTTGAAAGTCCGATTTTTTAAGTCTGTTTTAGGAGAAACGAGGCAAAATCGCAGCTTTAGTTTTAATTATGAAGCACATGAAATGTACATTTTAAAACCTTATTTACATCAGGAGGCTCAGTTGATAGAGCTGTTGCCTCTCAGCAAGAAGGTCGCCGGTTCAAATCCCGGCCCGGGACCTTTCTGGGTGGAGTTTGCATGTTCTCTTTGTGCATGCGTGGGTTTCCTTCAGGTACTCCGGTTCCCTCCTACAGATGAAAAACATGCATGTTAGGCTGATTGGTAACAAAATTGTGTCCCTAGGTGTGAGTGAGAGAGTGAATGGTTGTTTGTGTCCCTGTGATGGACTGGAGACCTGTCCAGGGTGTCTCCCGTCTCTCGCACAGTGTTAGCTGGACATGGTCACCAGCGACCCTCACGATACGAAAAAGAAAAAACAGGTAAAAGATTATGGATGGATGCAGGGTTTAATTTGTGCCAGATCCTGCCGGAACAGGATCTGGGAACTCTTGTTTTGATAGAGTGCGTTCCAGTAACTGTTTGCTTGGATCCGGTAACTCTCAGGCATGCTAATAATAAAGTTACGAACAAATCTGACTGCCTTGAACCAATAAAACTTTTATTGGATATGTCAACTGAAAATATTTACATAAACACTCATTTTAAACACAACAGCCACTTACAAGCGGTCGTACGCTTGCCCCTTCAAGTAACATTTTCGCATCTACCCTAAAAAACAAACTCCGCCCTTAAGAGTGGTGGTGTGGGATGCTTGACAGAAGCGGGCCACCCCTCACCGGCCCGCCCTCTTTTGTGTTCCAGCATTGATTGGTTTACAAATTAAGCCATGGATGGATGGATGGATGGATGAATGGATGTTTACATCACTACATGTATACACAAAGACTTTTAAATTGGGAATTAGTTTTATATATGTGTATATATACAAACCGGATTCCAAAAAATTTGGGACACTAAACAAATTGGGAATAAAAACTGAATGCAATGATATGGAGGTGCCAGCATCTAATACTTTATTCAGAATAGAACACAAATCACAGATCAAAAGTTTAAACTGAGAGAATGTATAATTTTAAGGGAAAAATATGTTTTCAAAATTTCATGGTGTCAACAAGTCCCAGAAAAGTTGGGACGTCCATTTTTACCACTGTGTGGCATCCCCCCTTCTTCTTACAACACTCAACAGACGTCTGGGGACAGAAGAGACCAGTTTCTCCAAGGTGACCAAAGATGCAAAATTCACTTTTTAATGTTTTTTTACTCAACTTTGGTTATGTACTTCTTAAAAAACAGTCCTAGGGCCCAAAAAAATGCACCCAGTGGTATATTTACTCTAAGTATATTTATTTTTCAGTGATATAAATGTCTCGTTTTCAAATCCTGGCGCTTGTGATGTTACAAGCGCCAGGACAACCCACCCCAACCTGAGTCCAGCCCCTCACCTAGCAACCCCTGGTGATGCTCCACCCACTTCAGTATAAAAGACGTCACGGTTGTTTTTCCTGAGTTCATCTCAGAGTTCGATGTTTCGTTGTTGTTAAAATGCAGTACCGCTAATAACTAATTATCTATCAATAAAAACTAAAAAACTTATTGACGGGCTCTTAAATCAACCGGACGACTGCTCACGGACCATATCCGGTCAGCGCCGGATGTGGTCCGTCAAAAAAAAGCAGTGCTCGCACTAAGCAGTTAGCAGCCAGTGTGTTACTCTGCAGCCTTATTGCTTGTTTTCGAAGAGTCAGACGAAGAGTTTTTAACATGGAGGGTGAACTTATGGATGTTTCTCAGCGGCCTACGCGATGCGTCAGCGCCTCATTTGCCCTGCCCAATATGGCGTCTGTCTCTGGGTCTGACACAGGGTCCCCTTTGGAGGGCTGAGTTAATGTAAACAGATTTTTGAAGGGCGTGGCCTTATCATAAACAGCTCGTTCAGAACGGAAGTCAGATAAGGCAGAACTATAAAGGGGATATTTTATTATCTAAGAATTAGTTTGTGCATTAAATTTAATGAACATGGTCTGGATAGCCCACAGACATACCGGTACCATAAAAATTTATAGGACCAATAATTGGTCCCCTTCAAGTTAAGAAATAGGAATGCTCTCCCATTCATGTCTAATACAGGCCTCTAACTGTTCAATCGTCTTGGGCCTTCTTTGTCGCACCTTCCTCTTTATGATGTGCCAAATGTTCTCTATAGGTGAAAGATCTGGACTGCAGGCTGGACATTTCAGTACCTGGATCCTTCTCCTACGTAGCCATGATGTTGTGATTGCTGCAGAATGTGGTCTGGCATTATCTTGTTGAAAAATGCAGGGTCTTCCCTGAAAGAGATGACGTCTAGATGGGAGCATATGTTGTTCTAGAACCTGAACATAGTTCTCTGCATTAATGGTGCCTTTCCAGACATGCAAGCTGCCCATGCCACAAGCGCTCATGCAACCCCATACCATCAGTGATGCAGGCTTCTGAACGGAGCGTTGATAACAACTTGGGCTATCCTTGTCCTCTCTGGTCCGGATGACATGGCGTCCCAGTGTTCCATAAAGAACTTCAAATCGTGACTCATCTGACACAGAACAGTCTTCCATTTTGCCACACTCCATTTTAAATGACCCCTGGCCCAGTGCAAACGTCTGAGCTTGTGGAGCTTGCTTAGAAATGGCTTCCTCTTTGCACTGTAGAGTTTCAGCTGGCAACGGCGGATGGCACGGTGGATTGTGTTCACTGACAATGCTTTCTGGAAGTATTCCTGAGCCCATTCTGTTATTTCCTTGACAGTGGCATTCCTGTTTGAGGTGCAGTGACGTTTAAGGGCCCGGAGATCACGAGCATCCAGTAGAGTTTTACGGCCTTGACCCTTACGCACAGCGATTGTTCCAGATTCTCTGAATCTTTTGATGATGTTATGCACGGTTGATGATGATAACTTAAAAGTCTTTGCTATTTTACGCTGGGTAACACCATTCTGGTATTGCTGCACTATCTTTCTGCGCAACAATGGTGGAATTGGTGATCCTCTTACCATCTTGGCTTCTGAGAGACACTGACACTCTGAGAAGCTCTTTTTATACCAAATCAATGTCAATGTCAATTTTATTTATATAGCACATAAAACAACCGAAGCCGACCAAAGTGCTGTACAGTAAAAAATAATAATAATAAAAGAGTAAAATGCATCTAGTGCCACTAAAACATAATAAAGTTGACACAACAACAATAAAATCTGCTCAAAATTTGTTCTCAGACTCTGCGAGGATCAAATGCCAAGGAATACACATGAGTCTTGAGCAAAGATTTTAAAGTCTCAACAGTCTGAGCTGTCTTTAAATTCTCAGGTAAACTGTTCCACAGCTTTGGAGCAGCAACCGCAAAAGCCCGATCACCTCTGGACTTCAGTTTGGATCTGGGGACATCATGTTGTCACTTGACCTAATTAGTGTTAATTGGTCTTCCAGCTGTTCGTTATATGCTCAATTTCCTTTTTCCAGCCACTTATTGCTACTTGTCCCAACTTTTTGGGATTTGTTGACACTGTGAAATTTTGAATCAACATATTTTTCCTTTAAAATGTTATATTTACTCAGATTAAACTTTTGATCTGTCATCTATGTTCTATTACGAATAAAATATTGACATTTGCCATCACAACATCATTGCATTCAGTTTTTATTCACAATTTGTTTAGTGTCCCAACTTTTTATAATTTTTTTATTTATTTATTTTTGCAAAAATTAAAGAGGTGTTTAATATTTTGGCAAATTATTAAATCAATAAACATTTTTCCACCCAAATAAAATAAAAACATTTTTTAAAAATCTGCTGGTAGTTTTTAAGCACCTAATCTATCCTTATCCGTGGAACATTGTGTTTAAGCCTTTTATGACTGACAACATAAAAAATGTTGGCATTTGCAAGTCTTTATCTCTAGCATTATTATTACCCTTAGTATTTTACTTCTGCTGTTCTAAAGTTATTATTTCATATAATCTCAGTTGTGTAAAATGACACAAAACATGAAGATGATGTAGAGGAAGGAACGGAGAGATGCTCAGTCTGCAATCCTTATGCCGCCAATTCAGATTTAAAGCAACGGATTGAGGGAATACCACAGTCTGACTCTCTGAACACTACCAGAAACTGGGACAGAAAAAAAACTGGAAGACAGTGAACGCCTCAGCAGGGTGGTACTGTACTCTCTCCGGGCTTGATTCCCTCTCCGCTTGTGGTGCTTGTGATCTCCCGGTTCTGTTTCGCGCCTCACATTTTTAAGTTGACACACTCCGGCGTCGCTTCTGTTGTTAACTGATGTTGATGTTTGTGGCCACTCGAGTGATGCAAATTAAATTAAAATTCTCCTTGCTCAACAGCGCCGGGAACAAGACGTTGCGGCTGCTGAGACGAATCCTGTTAATTTTACTGCAAGACGGTGTGTGATTATTATGCTAATCGGAAGATGCACGTCGCCTTGGACGACAAAGCCAGAATTTGTGCGATGTTAATCTTTAAAGTCCTCTTTGATGCAATTATCCATATGATTTGGTTTGCTTTTAGCAGATGAAGACTCCATGAGATTCAGCAAAGAAACTGTCATTTTTCAGCAGAAGTGTGTTGTTTTCTGATCACATTATGTTGCTTCTTGTGGAGCTGGAGGGATTTCAGTGCGATTATATTTAAAAAAAAAATATGCATCCGCATGAGAATACTTTGTCATATATCTGTTCGTGTCAACACAGCCCGTTTCCCTCAAGCTTGTTTCTTTATTTTAATTGAAATAGGAGTACAGTAAACCGTGGGCTGGGAGCCGGCAGATCATCTTATTCATACAAAAATACCACCTCTTTTCTTTAATCTTCCTCCTCCGCAACTGGAAATGACCTATTTTTACTCTCCTTTGTTCACTTTGTCTTTTAATCTTGTAATACTCAGTCCAGATCAGTGGACGCTGCAAATAGACGTGATCATGCCTACTCACATTCTGACATGTGTGGGTGCATGTGCTGCTTGGTGCAGTCTTATCCTCTCCTGAACTGAGATAAAGGCAATCCTATCTGAACACAGCGCTCCCGTCAACACACAGGAGAAACTGCAACTGGAGGCATTCTTGGTGTGTGCATAAACCGGCCTAAGCAACTCTATAATAAATAATGCATTTCTTGCCCTTTTTAATTTAAAACACACACAAAAACTTTGTGGGAACAGTGACTCCATGCATTTTAGTTTACAGTTCAGTAGATTAAAATCCCTCTGTATTCCCTCATCTCCCCTGACCGTTAATCAAGGTGGTATTGGGGTGGAAAAGGCAACAGTTGATCTGTCATTATGATCACAAATTCATATATTTATATATATTTATGCTGCTTTGTCAGTTTGGGTAAAACTAGAAAAATTGCATTTCCTGCGAAAATGCAGTGTGAATGCTTATTGCTGGAAAACAGCTGAAATTCGCTAAAAATGTGCTAAAATGTAGCTGAAAAATAAGATCAAGCAAAGTTGACAGACAAAATCGGAAAGAACGCATAATTCTTAATTAGGTTTAAGTAAGCAGAAGTTAGCAGAAAATTTTGGAAATTAGCTAAAAAGAAGCTGAATTTTACAAAAAATAAAATAAAATGGCTGAAAGGCAGAAAGAAGCTTAAAGTACCTGAAGGATGTAGATGGAACGAGAAGAAATGAGCTAAAAAAAAATGTGGAATTGGCTGTGAAAGCTAAATTTAGCACATCTGCTAAAATTTAGCAGATGTGCTAAATAGTTGCTGAAATAGCCGAAAAAGCTTAAACTGGCAGAAGAAAGCAGAAAGAACACATTTACTGGCAGAAGCAGAAATGAGCACAAAATTTGGAAATTATCTGAAAAAAAATTAATGAGCGAAAAGCAGCTGAAAAGTACCGGTAGCTAAAAAGGCAGAAAATAAGCTGAAATTACAAGAAAGAAGTGGAGATGACACGTTCCTGCTGAATTAGGCTGAACATTTTTAAATGAGTGGGGGGAAATGTGGAAATAGCTGAAAAGACTTAAATTAGCATAGAAACAGCTTTAAAGTAGCTGAAATAGTTAAAAACAATTAAGCATAAACTTGAAAAAATAAGCTGAAAAGAGCATAACAAGGTGAAATCAGCAGAAATAACCTCAGCAGAAAGAAGTTGGAAGAACACAAATTATGTAATTGCAGATGGAAGCTGAAGGGAGCACATAACAGCTGAACAAACAGCTAATAATAGCTGAAAATTGTTTAAATTTGCACAAGGAAGCTGAAAGAAGCTGAACCAGAACAAAATGTGAAAGGAGCAGTAAAAGGTTGTAAACAGATCTAAAGCTCTGAAAATGAGCTAACGAAATGGCAGAAAAGGCTAAACATTTCTAAAAGCTAAAGTTGCACCAATACCAAAAGTCGTAGCACCCTTCTTCTAAAAGAGCTGAACTTTTGATACATGATTTGTTGAAATAGCTTGAAAACTGCGTGACGAGAATCATGCCGAAAATGTACAGAAGAGAAATGGATCACAATAGTGTGGAGGCTTCATGAGCGTTCACACTACCGTATTTTTCGAACTATAGGTCGCAGCTTTTTATCATTTTTTCATGGCCTGCGACCTATAGTCAGGTGAGACCTATTTATGGATTTTCCCCCATGTTTTTAGACCAATTTTTGGCTCAGATGTGACCGTTTTTCATTTTGGCAAAAAATTGTGCAGTACCGCTTTTGTCCGCTAGGGGGACACTTCCAGAGAGTCCACCGACCGTTTCCAGCTCATGTGTCCGGAAAAAAAGCCTCCTCTGCTCGGACTGATGGTGTGGTCACACCAAGCAGCGTTTTTACCTCCAAAGCGTCCAGTTTACATGTAAAGTCAATGGTGGACGCACTTCCAGGCACCTCCTGGCGTCTGGCGTCAGGTCGCGTGCGTGTTGAGCGTGCTGAGGAGCGTTTTTTCGTGCACGTGAACCGGCTTCCACCTCCAAACCGAGCATTCAACATGTTGAAGATTTCGCGGTTCAAACGCCGCTCAACTCTCCCTGATTGGTTGGTGTGTCAACCAATCAGGGAGAGTCGGGGTGGAGCTATGTGACGCGGAACGAGGGGACCGTTGTGCGCAACTGACGTATTGTTTGTAGGACTCAAAGCGCAAAGTCGTGTACAATGGAGGAGAAACTCATCGTAGCTGTGTGTTCGTATCCAGTCCTTTACGACCAGTCAAATCAATCAATCAATCAATCAATCACCCTTATTTAACCAGGTAGAGCCCGTTGAGATCGAGATCTCTTTTACAAGGGTGACCTGGTCAAGTGGTCAGCAGCACACGTCACATTGGCAATAGGCATTTGCACTTATCAAAAGAAAATAAAGAAAACTACAATCACAGTAAACAGATGTTGACAGTTCAAAACCAACAGGATATGACAGATTTCTATATACATTATATACAAAACAAGCAGACAGACCTCGGTTGGGTAAATAAAGTTAAAAAAAATCAACAATGACATGTATATTGGATAAGTAATGGTTAGAAACATCTGCAATGGTCAAGTCTCTTGATGACATTTTCTACTACGGTTGACATAAAGGATCCAGGAGAGATGAATGTTGATAGTTTCAGATCTTTCTGTAAGTTGTTCCAGGCTGAGGGGACGGCGAAGCTGAATGCTCTTTTTCCTAGTTCAGTTCTGACAGGAGGAACTGACAGGAGGACTAAATCGTTAGAGCGCAGGGAGTAATGACTGTGTGATGTTTGTATTAAGGAGGTGAGGTATGACGGGACTAGGTTTAGGAGGGTCTTGTAGATGAAGGATATCCAGTGAGTGTATCTGCGAGTGCTGAGAGATGACCAGCCAGATTTTACGTAAAGCTCACAGTGATGAGTGCGATAACTGGAGTCAGTAATGAACCGAAGGGCACCGTGGTAAATGGAGTCTAAGGACTGTAGGTATTTTGATGCAGCACTCATGTACAGCACGTCACCATAGTCTAGTATTGGCATGAATGTTGCAGCTACTAATGTTCTCCTGGCTTTGCATGAGAAGCAGGATTTGTTTCTGAAGAAGAAACCTAGCTTCAGTTTCAGTTTAGTGGCTATTTTGGAGATGTGGGTTTTAAAGGGGACCACAGATGCAAAATTCACTTTTTAATGTTTTTTTTACTCAACTTTGGGTATTTACTTCATAAAAAACAGTCCTTGTGCCAAAAAAATGCACCCAGTGGTTTATTTACTCTAAGTAGATTTATTTATTTTTGATAAATACACCAGGATTCACACTTCCTGCAGTTATTGACGTCACAGGCCGTAGCCAATCACCTCAAACCTGAGTCCAGCCCCTCACCTAGCAACCCCTGGTTAGGCTCAACCCACTTCTGTATTAAACACATGACTGTTGTTTTTCATGATTTCATCTCATCTTTTGTTTATATGTTCTTAATTTCATGTGTACAGCACTTTGTTGCAGCTGTGTTTTTTTAAATGGCTTTATAAATAAAGTATAATTGTTATTTTTATATTTTAGTTCAATTTTTAGTGTATTTGCGATCGCTCCCAACGCGCAGCCGTCAAAAATTAAACGAGCGGACCCCCGGCGTAGGGACCAGCGGCAACGGGACCCTCTTCTGGCGGATGGAGCGGAGCTTCAATTGTACAGCCTCGCTGCTGCCCTCGCAGCAGCCTCGCAGCAGCGAGGACCTTCTCCTTACTGATTAATTTACGGGAGACACTTGGTGAACTTTGTTGTCTTGACTGGAACAGCGATAACTCCCAAAATCTCCGCGTGCAACGAGCGAAGCTGGCGAACACCGGAAGAGGAACAAGCTAACATTAGCTTCGGATTCGGGTGGTCTCATGCTAAAAGGAGCAGCTAATTGCGGCGCGCTCAGACGGGTTTCGGTAAGTTATCTTAAGCTAGCACTAACAGTAAGTCAAATGAGTAATAAAAAAAGAGCTAATTTTAAAACAACAACACATTACAGATACTGGCTGTTACAGAGGGCGTTAACAGATCGTTGAAGGGCGTGGACTTCAAGAAACCGGTCGTTCAAAACGAAAGTTAAAAATGGCAGAATTAAAAAGGGTATAATTAATTATCTAAGAAT
>JBBPBX010006864.1:0-32028 GCA_038048925.1 Garcialebias charrua
GTCTCATCTGATCTGCGGCCGCATGTCTTGGACACTCGGGTGAAGAGAGGGGCGGAGCTGTCAACTGACCACTACCTGGTGGTGAGTTGGCTCCGATGGTGGGGGAGGATGCCGGTCAGACCTGGCAGACCCAAACGTATTGTGAGGGTCTGCTGGGAACGTCTGGCAGAGTCTCCCGTAAGACGGAGCTTTAACTCCCACCTCCGGGAGAGCTTTGAACACGTTCCGAGGGAGGCGGGGGACATTGAGTCCGAGTGGGCCATGTTCCGCGCCTCTATTGTCGAGGCAGCTTATCAGAGTTGTGGCCGCAAGGTTGTTGGTGCCTGTCGTGGTGGCAACCCTCGAACCCGGTGGTGGACACCGGCAGTGAGGGATGCTGTCAAGCTGAAGAAGGAGTCCTATTGGGCCTTTTTGGCCTGTGGGACCCCGGAAGCAGCAGATAGGTACCGACAGTCCAAGCGGCATGCGGCTCGGGTGGTTGCTGAGGCAAAAACTCGGGCGTGGGAGGAGTTCGGAGAGGCCATGGAGAATGACTTCCGTACGGCTTCGAGGCGATTCTGGTCCACCATCCGGCGTCTCAGGGGGGGAAAGCGGTACGCGACCAACACCATTTATGGTGGGGATGGCGTGCTGTTGACCTCAACTCGGGATGTTGTGAGTCGGTGGGCAGAATACTTCGAAGACCTCCTCAATCCTACTGGCACGTCTTCCACTGAGGAAGCGGAGCCTGGGGACTTTGGGTCGGGCTCTCCAATCTCTGGTGCTGAGGTCGCCGAGGTGGTTAAAAAGCTCCGCGGTGGCAGGGCTCCGGGGGTGGATGAGATTCGCCCTGAGTTCCTTAGGGCTCTGGATGTTGTGGGGTTGTGTTGGCTTACGCGACTCTGCAATATCGCGTGGACATCGGGGGCAGTTCCCTTGGATTGGCAGACTGGGGTGGTGGTTCCCCTATTCAAAAAGGGGGACCGTAGGGTGTGTTCCAACTATAGGGGGATCACACTCTTAAGCCTCCCTGGTAAGGTCTATTCAGGGGTTCTGGAGAGGAGGGTCCGTCGGATAGTCGAACCTCGGATTCAGGAGGAGCAGTGTGGTTTTCGTGCTGGTCGTGGAACACTGGACCAGCTCTACACCCTCAGCAGGGTCCTGGAGGGTGCGTGGGAGTTTGCCCAACCAGTTTACATGTGCTTTGTGGACTTGGAAAAGGCATTCGACCGCGTCCCTCGGGGGGTTCTGTGGGGGGTACTCCGGGAGTATGGGGTACCAGGCCCATTGATATGGGCTGTTAGGTCCCTGTACGACCGGTGTCAGAGCTTGGTCCGCATTGCCGGCAGTAAGTCAGGCTCGTTTCCAGTGAGAGTTGGACTCCGCCAAGGTTGCCCTTTGTCACCGATTCTGTTCATAACTTTTATGGACAGAATTTCTAGGCGCAGCCAAGGTGTTGAGAGGATCCGTTTTGGTGGCCTTAGAATCGCTTCTCTGTTTTTTGCAGATGATGTGGTCCTATTGGCTTCATCAGATCGTGATCTACAGCTTTCACTGGAGCGGTTTGCAGCCGAGTGTGATGCGGCCGGGATGAGGATCAGTTCCTCCAAATCCGAGGCCATGGTCTTGAGCCGGAAAAGGGTAGCATGCCCTCTCCGGGTCGGGGAGGAGGTCCTGCCCCAAGTGGAGGAGTTTAAGTATCTCGGGGTCTTGTTCACGAATGAGGGAAAACTGGAGCGTGAGATCGATAGGCGGATAGGTGCAGCATCCGCAGTGAAGCGGGCGCTGTACCGGTCTGTCGTGGTGAAGAGAGAGCTGAGTCGAAAGGCAAAGCTCTCAATTTACCGATCGATCTACGTTCCCACCCTCATCTATGGTCATGAGCTTTGGGTTGTGACCGAAAGAACGAGATCTCGGATACAAGCGGCTGAAATGAGTTTTCTCCGCAGGGTGTCTGGACTCTCCCTTAGAGATAGGGTGAGAAGCTCAGTCATCCGGGAGGGACTCGGAGTAGAGCCGCTGCTTCTCCACATCGAGAGGAGCCAGTTGAGGTGGCTCGGGCATCTGGTTAGGATGCCTCCTGGACGCCTCCCTGGTGAGGTGTTCCGGGCATGTCCCACCGGGAGGAGACCCAGAGGAAGACCCAGGACACGCTGGAGGGACTATGTTTCTCGGCTGGCCTGGGAACGCCTTGGGATTCCCCCAGAGGAGCTGCTCCAAGTGGCTGGGGAGAGGGAAGTCTGGGCCTCCCTACTTAGGCTGCTACCCCCGCAACCCGACCCCGGATAAGCGGAAGAAAATGGATGGATGGATGGATGGAAGTACCTAAACAATTATTTGTTAGCTCGAAATTATAGCAAAGGTGTGTCTCAGCCTATAATTTTCTTAATAAATGCACTTTAATGGTCAAATTTGCCAGGGCGTTGCAGCTGGATTGACGGTTCCAAGCAGAGAGCAGAATGACGGTGGGGAGAATATGGCAGGCCGATTGAGTCATTAATAGCTAGTGAAGATTCTCAGTCATCCAGGACATGGTAAATTCTAAAAAGTGCAAGAAAAAAAAACAATGAAGTATAGTATAATAAAGTCCTGTTGTTTTTGTCTTGAACTTTTTTTAATTTGTCATTATAGGCATTAGGCACGTTTTCCTATTACATGATACAACAGCATGCCATACTACTATTACGTACTACTCTGGGGCCATCAAGTATTGCTGTTTATCCATCCATCCATCCATTTTCTTCCGCTTATCCGGGGTCGGGTCGCCGGGGTAGCAGCCTAAGTAAGTAGGCCCAGACTTCCCTCTCCCCAGCCACTTGGAGCAGCTCCTCCGGGGGAATCCCAAGGCGTTCCCAGGCCAGCCGAGAAACTGTTTTTATGTTTATTTTAATTTTATTTATTTTTCAGTCAGAATGAATGGAAACGGTCATATCTCAGGCAAAAAAATGGTTTATAAAAAATGGGGGGGGAAATCCATAAATATGTGACTTCGGCGTATAAGTCGCAGGGCATGTAAATTGTGCAAAAAACTGCGACTTACAGGATGAAAAATATGGTAGTTATTATTTTTCTCCCTCTCTTTTTGAATTGTGCATGTGTTCAGTGTTGAATTATTTTAATTAAACTGTTCTGTTTTCAAGTTTACGGTTTTTCGTTTGCCATTAGAGATAAGTTTTTCATTTTCATTTACCCTTTATTTATACAGGTGGTCTCATTGAGCCACGAGAACTCATTTTCAAGAGAGACCTGTTTAAGGAGCAGATGGCGGGGGTTGAGGGCCTTGCTCGGGGGCCCAGAGTGGGGTGAATGAGGGTGGAGGCAGGTGTGGATGTTTCACCTTTTTCCACCCACATTTTTTGATGTTGTCGGTACCGGGGCTTGAACCGGCGATCTTCCAATCACAGGCCCATCGTCTAACCACTGCGCCACCACTCCCCCATGTGTGTTATGTGTTATGTGTGGGAACAGTTAAACTTTTTGTCATGGGTTAGATTTAAATAACAAATAGTTCAGTGCTTTTATGGAGGCAAGAAGCAACTTGATGTATCCAGTAATTGTTACAAAACTACATTTACTACCAAAATTTAGGGAGAACATTACAGTAATCTATCACTTTACAATTAGTTACTCTGAACTGAGGTACAAGAGGTTGCCGCTACAGTTGCAGCTCAGTGTAATGATGGTATTAAAAAATATTGTGATGGTATTAAAAAGGTATTAAACGGTATTAAATTTAACTCAAGAATTTCTGTATACTGTATACCCTGTACTGGTACTTGTAATATAATAAAAATAATATAGTAATAATAGCAATAATGTTGTTTTTGTTTCTTGGTTTTCAGTTCTACCAACCATTCAAACTCCAGACCTCAAGGGCCAGAGTCCTGCAACTTTTAGATGTTTCTCTGATGCCACACAGCTGAATCAAATAAGGAGGTCATTAGCAGGACTTTGGAGAACTTGACTGCACTGAGAAGCTAATTCAGTCAAATGATTCAGCTGTGTGGCATCAGAGACACATCTAAAAGTTGCAGGACTCTGGCCCTCAAGGCCTGGAATTTGACACCCCTTTATCCATCCATCCATTATCTTTTACCCACTTCTTCCATTTTGGGTCATGGGGGTCACCGGTGCCCATGTCCAGCAATCACTGTGTGAGGGGCGGGGTACACCCTGGACAGGTTTCCAGTCCATCACAGGGACACAGAGACAAACGAGACAAATAACCGCCCACTCTCTCACTCACACCTAGAGATAATTTAGAGTTACCATTCAGTCTAACATGCATGTTTTTGGTCTGTGGGAAGAAACTGGAGTACCCGGAGAAAACCCACGCATGCATGGAGAGAACATGCGAACTCCACCCAGAAAGGTCCCCAGACCAGGATTTGTACCAGGGACCTGCTCGCTGAGAGGCAGCAGCTCTACCAGTTGCGCCACCTACTGCCCAATAATATAATATATTCTGTGTTGGTTGCTGATTTACTTAGTTGTTATTGGGGGATAAAATGTGGAAAAAAATGTCATACTAATCCCTAAAAGCAAATATATTTTTAATAGAAATACTGATTTTGGAGCCTAGAATCAAAGGTTTCCATCATGAATCTTTCTGTTTTAAATTTGTACTCATATGATTCACATGAGTACATCACTACCTGGTGGTGAGTCGGCTCCGATGGTGGGATGCCGGTTAGACCCGGCAGACCCAAACGTAATTTGAGGGTCTGCTGGGAACGTCTGGCAGAGTTTCCCGTGAGACGGAGCTTTAACTCCCACCTCCGGGAGAGCTTTGAACACGTTCCAGGGAAGGCGGGGGACATTGAGTCTGAGTGGGCCATGTCCGCGCTTCTATTGTCGAGGCGGCTTATCGGAGCTGTGGCCGCAGGGTTGTCGGTGCCTGTCGTGGTAACCCTCAAACCCAGTGGTGGACACCGGCAGTGAGGGATGCTGTCAGGCTGAAGAAGGAGTTCTATCGGGCCTTTTTGGCATGTGGGACCCCGGAAGCAGCGGATGAGTGATGGGTGAGACAAAAACTCGGATGCAGGAGGAGTTTGGAGAGGCCATGGGGAATGACTTCCATATTGCTTCGAGGCGATTCTGGTCCACCATCGGGGGAGGAGGGGTACGCCACCAACACTATTTAAAGTGGAGGTGGTGTGCTGCTGACCTCAACTCGGGATGTCATGGGTCAGTGGGCAGAATACTTACAAACTTTACTAAATGTATTTTTATCTTCCATTTTATATCCTTTATGTGTTTTATATCTCAATTTGTCACTGACAATGTTTGCTCTGTATTACACTGTATTGGTTTGTTAAGTGTCCTTGGGTGTCCTGAAAGGCGCTTATAAATAAAATGATTATTATTATTATAGTGGGCAGAATACTTACAAAGTAGAAAACCTCCTCAATCCAACTGGCACGTCTTCCATTGAGGAAGCCTGAGGACTTTGGGTTGGGCTCACCAATCTCTGGTGCTGAGGTCAAAGAGGTGGTTAAAATGCTCCTCGGTGGCAGGGCCCGAGGGGTGGATGAGATTCGCCCAGAGTTCCTTAAGGCTCTGGATGTTGTGGGGTTGTGTTGGCTTACATGACTGCAATATTGCGTGGACATCTGGGGCAGTTCCCCTGGATTGGCAGACTGGGATGATGGTCTCCCTATTCAAAAGGGGGACTGTAGAGTGTTTTCCAACTACAGGGGATCACGGTCTTAAGCCTCCCTGGTAAGGTCTATTCGGGGGTTCTGGAGAGGAGGGTCCGTTGGATAGTCGAACCTTGGATTCAGGAGGAGCAGTGCTGTTTTTGTCCTGGTCGTGGAACATTGGACCAGCTCTACAGCCTCAGCAGGGTACTGGAGGGTGCGTGGGAGTTTGCTCAACCAGTCTACATGTCCTTTGTGGACTTGGAGAAGGCGTTCAATCGCGTCCCTTGGGGAACCACTAGGGGGTACTCCGGGAGTATGGGGTACCAGGCCCTTTGATATGGGTTGTTAAGTCCCTGTATGACCGGTGTGTCAGAGCTTGGTCCGCATTGGTATGTCGGGCTCATTCCCGTGAGAGTTGGACTCTGCCAAGGTTGCCCTTTGTCACGATTCTGTTAATATTTTTTATAGACAGAATTTCTAGGCGCAGCCAAGGTGTTGAGGGGATCCGTGTTGGTGACCTTAGGATCGCTTCTCTGTTTTTTGCAGATGATGTGGTCCTATTGGCTTCATCAGGTTGTGATCATTCTACTCTAAGCTTCTGCCGAGAACAGATGCTCCCCCCTCCCTCTCCGCTTTGCTTTGTTGCTCTGTCTGTCTGTGAAACTGCTTCTGAGCCTCTCTTGCATATCTTCAGAACAAAAAAAAAACTATGGACTTATTTGGCCAGTTGGTCCTCTACACAATTTGATAACATTTCTTCAAAGAGAAGACAGGCTTTAGGCGAGCCGATTGCCATGTTGGCATGCACACAGCTGGATATCTCATCGACTTGAAGACTTGATGACGTGTCTATCTCTGCTGTCATCTGTGGATCTAAAGGACGCATATTTAATTGGATTTATGATAACTGGTTCCTGCTTTTTGGATTCAGCTGGTTGCTGGTTTTATCTACAATTTAAGGAAGTTCGTCTGCAGCAAATTTGAGACCCGATCACGCTGCTTGCCTTTGTGATGGCTTGGTTCTTGCCTGTGTACCCAGACTCAGTTGCCTTGGGCAGAATGGATCAGATCTTGGGGATTTTTACACAGGTACGTTCCATCAGTGTGTGGCCACAAAATTTTGGACATTTTCAGAATCTTTTGGACCAACAGACTCAAGGTAGATGTCATTATGTTCTGCCTGTACTTCAAAACGACTGTGTGCTTATCTGAATTTGGCTCCCCCGGCTGGCCTTCAAGGCCACCTTATCTGAATTCACCTGGAGGACATGTAATCTGATGCTCGCCCCCCACCCATCGGGGAACTCCACTGTCAACCAGAGTGAACCAGCTGAATAAACATTCTGTCATCATTTCAGGACTCTTGGATTCTCATTAGCGTTGACCTTGGCCATTCCCCAACATCCTCGAGAATGTTTGTGGATCTCATCGGAGGGAGCTGGCTGATTATTCCATCCTTATCAGAACTCTTGCAGTGACCTCAAGAGTATCTATGAATATTGCTCATTGTTCTTGGTGTCTCCCCCCTCTGCAGAATGTCTACGTCATTATGTGCTTATCTGTGCGAGGTGTTTTTAATATTATAATTTTTTTCTCAGGCCTGAAGAAAGATTTTACTAGGAATTTTTTCGCCTCCATTTCCTAATGTGTCTAATTTCATTACTTTTTTGTCTGTCTAAGCAGATCTCACTTGTAAATGAGTCTTCGGGGCTCAATGTGACTTATCTGTCTAAATAAAGGTTGAATGAATGAACAAAAATCTACAGCTTACCTCATGGAAACATATTTCCACATGTCCAATGTGTGATGCTGCAGCCATGTTATTGAGCTCCCACTGATGAGCTAAACTGCTGCAGAATATCAAACAAAATTATTATTTTAATTGTAAAAAAGAGCAACTTGTACAATCCAGTTAGCATCAGGTACAGTATAAAATCAGAAACTGTTCTTGTTGAGGAAAATGATCATATCTGCTTCTCAGGCAGTATGTGTGAGTGTTCTGGACAGACAGTGTCTCCTGCCGTGGAGACCATCAGCATTCAATTATATGCCGTAGAGCTTCAGCAGATGGGTGTAGAAGAAGTGTAGACACAGAAATATGAGAATGCAAGATCTGACAGCAAAGGATAAGTCTTGTGTTGGTTCCACCACCACCAGCAGCAGCAGGGTCCTCAGACAGAACGGTTGGTGGACTGTCCTGGTACATCTGCAGCCCTCTCTCCACTTGTTTCTTCATGGACATGGAGCTGTGACATTATGTTCTGTGCCTCTTCCTCTGAAAAAATCTCCTCCAATGGAGACTTTCTAGACAGACTGCAGGAAGGCGGTTCCTAAACAAACAACAGGTTCATCAGTATTATCAGTAAGAAGGGATTATTAAAGGTATGATCATTATTAAGATTAAAAATCTATACAATTTCAGCTATCACACACTTACACTCTCCTCATCCTCCACTCCCTCACTCTCAGGCTTTTCCTCAGACTGCATGGTGACCCCATCATCTTCACAGTCTTCCTCTGTTGACCACAAAGAACATTACTAGTATTTAGAGTTCCAATTTTAATAGCAGAAAGGCCAGTTGTGCATGAATGACATTTCACCTGCTCAATCATCTTTTCTCTGGATCTGCTCCCAGACACGTCATCCATCTTCTGTTTAAAGTGCAGAGCAGCTCTTCTCCACCTTATAACAAGATGAGATTAACTTATTTGACAAGTGGTCCATGGTAACTGGTGTGTACTTGGGTTGAAGGTTTTCACCATACCCCTGCAAACATATAAACAACATGTAATGTCACTGTTACTGTAACGTTAGCTTAGGATGGACTATTATTAGCTCTTTTGTTATTGCCTAACTAACCTAAATATTGGTGTTGGTGATTCCACATCTGAAAAGGAATGCAAACTTTTTCACAAAATATGCTGTAACTGTTCTGTGGCACTCTTCATTCAATTACACCGACGTACTTCCCTTGGACACTATGGTGAACGGAGGAGCACATCGGAGTCTGGCTAATATTATTAGCCATTTTAGGTCGTTTGTCTAAGAAAAAAATATGAGCTAATGTTAGCATGGTGTTTGTATTTTCAACACTTTCCATGTTTGGGAACACTTCCGGTGGATTCTTCTTTGTTGGTTTTCGGCGGGCGGCTTCTTCTTCGTTGGTATTCAGCTGGTGGCTTCAACTTCTGATTGGCGGACTAGGCATCGGAAATAGGAACCGAAAATAAATATTTGGAACGATTCCAGGAAAACCGGACAGTAAGTCCCGGTTCCAAACGTTTCTCGATCCTCAATGCCCAACCCTAGTATCTGGGCTCTCCCTTAGAGATAGGGTGAGAAGCTCGGTCATCCGGGAGGGGCTCAGAGTAGAGCCGCTGCTTCTCCACATCGAGAGGAGCCAGTTGAGGTGGCTTGGGCATGTGGTTAGGATGCCTCCTGGACGCCTCCCTGGTGAGGTGTACGTCCCACCGGGAGGAGACCCAGAGGAAGACCCAGGACACGCTGGAGGGACTATGTCTCTCGAGTGGCCTGGGAACCCCTTGGGATTCCCCCAGAGGAGCTGGCCCAAGTGACTGGGGAGAGGGAAGTCTGGGCCTCCCTACTTAGGCTGCTATCCCCGCGACCCGACCCCGGATAAACGGAAGGGATTGGATGGGTGGATGGATGATTCATATGAGCAGTAAGCTAACAATAAACTGTAAATTTGAACATAGTTACAGATCCATGACTTAATTTTTCTCATGTTCTCAAGAAACTATGACAAATAGAGAGCTTTCTGTTGTTCCACAATTCTTCATTGAGACAAAACTCTATAATTAAATCAATAAGCTTTTCAAATCGTACTTTTGGCTTCAGAACTTTGTGTGTTTTTTTTTGTTGTCAGTTACTCCTGGAGAAAAAGGACCATATAATCCATTTAAAGCATAGCAGCAAACTGAAAAAGCTCATTTTGTCTCTGAGGGGTTCTCGATGGACTGTCTAGAAAAAGAAGCACAAAACAAAATGTTGTACAAAGTGCTCATGACAGAAAAAAGGAAGGAGGTACAAGAGAAAGTAAATTACCGCACTTCATTAGAACAAACTCCTACAGAACAAAATAGACTTTTCTTACAAGTTCTAATGATTTTGTAGTGTGGGTTTTCTTTGTAAAGCTTGTCGCTAACTGTAAGACTTTTAATCTGTTTACACCACTCACCATCTCACAGAGTAAAGTCCAGTTAGCCTGTTCTGCTGGGGGAACAACATACAGGTAGTCCCCGACTTACGAGCGAGTTCCGTTCCTCCGAGGCGCTCGTAAAGCGAAAATTCGTAACTTGGAACGGCCGCCACGTGTCTCGTAAGTCCGGAATTTTCGCTCGTAAGTTGGAACGGTTTCGCTAGCGCGACTACAAACACTCGTTTTTCATCGAAAAACTGCTTATGAGTGCATAAAAATGATCGGAAACGTGTGTCCACATGTTTAGCTAACGAACTGTGGTGAAAAAACACAGAAAAACTCAGTATTTTTTGCGTTTTTTCCCAAAATTGGCCAGCTCGTAAGTCCGGATCCTCGTAAGTTAGAGCGCTCGTAAGTCGGGAACTACCTGTAATCAAGAGCAGGTGTACAAAGTTTTACTTTTTAGTATCTTGCCTTTTTTAATTTAATAACATGAAAATCAACTAATTAAAACTCTATTTCTTACATAAAAGGTATGAAACATAAAATATCGTAACTCTAAAATTCTAAGCTTATTATATTTTAAATGAAAAAACTTGGGCGTTTTAAATTAATGTCTCAAACTATAGGACTAATGTTCTTTCAGACAGAACTGGTCAGTTTTGACTTCGTAACTTTAACCTGATTTTAAAAAAATATTTTGTGACTGTTTTGAGCACAACAGATGGTTGTGTCTCAAGAACTTCTGAAATCATTCATCCAACCTTTATTTATACACGTTAGTCTCGTTGAGTCATGAGGAGAGACCTGTTTTTAACAAACCACAGATAAGTACCGGTACACACAAAAATAAACAGCCATAAAATGCATATAAAATTAAAAGCAAGTAACAGTTGTGATATAAAACAAAATAAAATCAAGCTACATTATGAAACGAGGTAAAATACTAAAAACAGGAACATGTCTGCATTGATTTTTTTTTTTTAAATCTGAGCACAGGTTCAGATGGAGCATTAGAAACACTCAAAGCCTCATTTGCTCAGTGTTTGGAAGTCAGCTGGATCTTTTCTTTACACCTCATAGTACTGACTCCCAACAGTGAGTTTCATTATTTCCTGCTGATCTACACTTGCAGGAAAATGGTAAATGGTAAATGGTAAATGGAGCTTATTTATATAGCGCTTTCCAGCCCCCTGTGAGGAGCCCCAAAGCGCTTTACAATACCAGCCATCCACCCATTCATTCAGACATTCATACACCAGTAGTGGTAGCCTGCCTAGGCGCCATCCAGACCTACCGGGAGTAGGTATTAAATATATATTATATATTTAAATATATATATATATATATATATAATATATCAAAATATTACGACAGACTCAGTCAAGATGATGTTTCACTTGTACCATGTTGGTAGCACTTGGAAATCGTAAATTGGTCAGTTAACAGTTGTTCAAGTGTAAATCTTTAAATACCCCGATGCATGTAAATGAATGCATGTAAATATTTAAGTTGCAGCTCTTTGTATGAGCAGTTTCTGAGTTGTGGTGCTGCTGGAATCTGCCATTATTGGCTCAGGCTGTGAGGGAACTGAACATGGCATTTTCTCAGTGCTCATCTCCAACAAAACTCTGGACACGTTATACACTTTTGAGTACCGTATGTATGTTGTGTTATACCAAACTGGGTGGAAAAGGCTATCTGAACTGTACAAACCAGAATTGAGATGACTTTGGAGAAAAAGTAGAATAAAGAAGTTATATTCAGTCATGTTATTCAATATCATTTTTAAAAAGCACTTTGAGTATCTTGATTAATAGGAAGGCATTATATAAGAACAGTCCGTTTACATCAGAACAATTTCTGTGGAATGAAAAATAGTAAAAGTTAGAGTCTGCATACAGTTTCATGCAAAAAGGAGTTTTGAGTACACTTTGGGTTCATTTTAATAATGCTAAAGTTATTTATTTTATATGTAATTTTTCTACTTCCAAAGTCTTCTGTATTTTCATGCTTTTTTTTTTATTATTGTGTGACATTTTCTTTTTTGTTTTCACCTCAGGTTTTATTCTTGTGTTTTTGTCTCGCCCTGCAGCAACTGGACCTCCACTCCTGTCCGAAGCCAATTGTCTTCATCCTCCACTCTTTTCTGTCGGCCAAGGTCGCACGTCTGGGTTTGGTGGCTTGACCGGCTCCCTTACAGGACTTTTTTTGTTTTTGTTTTTTACAAATCCACCCTATTTTTTCATCTACAGTATTTTCAGCCCACATGTAATACACCACCTTAAACTCCTTCAGCTGGAACCCCTGCCAAGCTGAAAGAATTGAGTTTTCATCTGGAGATCAAGCTTTTTGGATGGTCTGCATGTTTGGTGGATTGACTGCGACTGGTCGGACTTTTGACCTACATAAGGGCTGCAGGAAATTAAAAGCTGACTGAAGAAGCACAGCTGAAAAAAACTACTTTGTAGACAATTGACGAAGCTGAGAACAACATCCAGATGATTTGGCATTAGTGTCACATCCAGGATGGGAAGCAGTGGCCTCAACGAGCAGAGCTCGGATGAATTCACTTTTAATCCACTCAAAATGTTACAGTAACTTGCTTTCCATTTACAATTTATTTTACATTAGTTCCAAGGGGGTGGCATGGGAGCGCAGTTTGTAGAGCTACCGCCTCTCAGCGAAAAGGTCGCCAGATCAAATCGTAACCGAGGGACCACTCTAGGTGGAGTTTGCATGTTCTCTCTGTGCATGCATGGGTTTTCTTCTGGGACTCCAGTTTCCTCCCACAGACAAAAACATGCATGTTAGACTGACTGGTAACTCTAAATTGTCTCTAGGTGTGCGAGTGAGTGGATGGTTGTTTGTCTCGTTTGTCTATGTGTCCCTGTGATGGACTGAAGACCTGTCCAGGATGTCCCCCGTCTCTCAAACAGTGACTGTAGGACATGGGCATCGGCGACCCCCGTGACCCAAAAAGGAAGAAGCGGGTAAAGATAATGGATATATGGATGGATGGATGGATGGATGGATGGATGGATGGATCCAAAGGGTATTTTGAATCCTACTTATCATTTCAGTGTAAAACCTTTGTGCATTAGTCTTTATTGAGCTCCCCCAGAGATGTCTTGCTAGTGGGGTCAGCATTCGTCATCCAAACTGAAAGGCACGTTCTCTTACACTGTGGCAGCTCATTCAAATTTTAAATGTTTGGACAGTATCTGTTAGCAGACTGCGTATGATGGCCTGATCGTGTTTTTGAGGTATTCTAGGGTTTCAGTTGAAAACCATATACTGTACTGTATAGTTTCCTCTAGTTTTATTCCTGTGTTTTTGCACGCCTGAGGACACGGGGTTTAATTATCCAAATCATCTAAGAAAAATATATTTTAGAGAAGGGGTGTCAAGCTCACTTAAAAAAAGAGGACCAAAATTAAAATATTTTTCAAACTAAGGGCCGGTTTCAGAATCTACATTAAAGCTTCAGTATGTAGCTTTTTTTATTAACATATTTCTTCACTCTGTCACTACCTCCTGACAGACTGATGTTAGCCAGGTAATCTCTGAAAAAAAATAAAAAAAAATATTGTCCCCTTGCTTCTCCAGGTGGTAAATAAGCATTTCTAAAAAGAAAAGGTGACCCGCCATTTTCCAGCCAATAAAAACAGAGTTTGTAACCAGCCAATAAAAACAGAGCTTGAATTTGAATCAGCCAATAAAAACAGAGCTTGAATTTGAAATTCAACAGACCACAAGGGGGCAGAGCCACATATGGCTCTGAGGGGGAGGGATCAGAATGCTTTGCCTGTTGAAAATATTTCTAAGTGCTGCAGTTCTACAGAAACTGCATACTGAACCTTTAACTCAAGTTAGATATGCAACATATTTTCTTGGTTGCAGGTTCCTCAACAAAAGTTTGACTGGTCTCGTTTGAAAGTTCTCTGTTGCACTTTTGACATCATAATCAAAGATTACCAAAAAAAAAAAAGTGATAAAAGTATTTTATATTTAAAATAATATCTTGGGGGGCCAGATAAGATGTCAATGAGGGCCACATTTGACCCCCGAGCCTTGAGTTTGACACGTGTTTTATACAAATATTCTTTATGACTTCCCTATTAGATGGCACATTTATTTCATATCACGATAAAAAGTACATATTCCTTTAAATAAAAACATTGATGTACTTTGTATCAAGATCAAATTTTGTTTTTAAATTACATAAAATCACAGATTACAACATAATAATGTCACTATTTATCTAACAAAAACCCTTTTTGTCTTCTTCTGGATGCTCCCTTTGTCAGGGGTTGCCACATCAAACTAACTTTTATGAAGACTTGGCCATTTTTACGCTGGATACCCTTCCTGAGGCAACCACAGATCACTGAGCTACCACAACTCTCTGTGTGGAGCAGAGGCTGCCATCTGGGGAGCAGATGGGGGATTAAGGGCCTTGCTCAAGGGTCCAAAGTGGGGCAAATGAGGGTGGAGGCAGGTGTGGATGATTCACATTTCCCACCCATGTTTTGATGTTGTCAGTCCAGGGATTTGAACCGGTAACCTTCCCATCACAGGCTCACCTCTAATCACATAATGCACCACCACTCCCCACGTTATCAGAATCAGAATTACCTTCATTGGCCAATTAAGTGTGCACAAACAAGGAATTTGACTTCAGTTTCAAGCATTCACAGTGTCAAGTATAATATATAAAAACTGAGAGGAAATGGAATGAAAACAAAGGAACAGTATGTATATGTCCGGGTTGTGGTGGTGCAAATATGCTTATTTTGTTTCACAGCAGAGTAGCTCACTACTCAGACTGTAATGTGTTTATTGTGTTCATCAGAGAGACCGCCCGGGGGGAAAAACTGTCTCTGTGGCCGCTGGTTTTTACAAATGGCACTCTGTAGCACCAACCTGAAGTAAAAAGTCTCAACAGTTTGTGTCCAGGATGTGTGGGGTCTGCAGAGATGTTACCAGTCCTTTTCCTGACCCTGGACCTGGACCTGTACAAGTCCTGGATCAAGTGAAGGTTAGCCCACGTGATCCTCTCTGCAGACCTGATTGTTCATTGCAATCTGGACTTGTCTTGTTTTGTGGATGAACCAAACCACACAGTGATGATGTGCACAAAACAGATTGAATAATGGCCGTGTAGAAGATGACCCCCCCCCCCTCGTTGACTTTTCCAGAAGTCCAAACTCATCTCCACAGTCTGAATGGGTTATGGTGGTTCTGACTGCACCAGTGGACCAGCTGATCCACCTCCTGTCTGTATGCAGTCTCGTCATTGCCCTGGATCAGACAACAACAGTGGTGTCATCTGCAAACTACAGGAGTTTCACAGACTGGTGCAGTCATTTGTGTACAGAGAGAAGAGGAGTGGGGAGAGAACAAAGCCCTGGGGGACGCCATTGCTGATGTGCAGTAGAAAATCTCATAAAGATTAACTTTTTTATTAATATCTAATAAAAACTAACAATATGCGGAAATGTGCAAAACAACAAAACTGCCTGCTGTTGTATGAATCAGGAGTGCTAATCAAATACGCCTCTGAGCACCTGTGCAAAACCAAGTTTTAGCTTTTTGCTGGTCTGGAGTATTGTATCATACAGTACACAATATCATACAGAGGAAAAATAAATAAAAACAGCAGTGATCTTAAAAATATTAATGCTGCTGTCCTGCAATCTGGAACATTCATGGAGAGAAAAATCTTTCACAATGGGAAAACCGTTATCAGTATTCTTAGGTGTAGACTTCTCTGAGTTCACCGTGAGGTCAGAAACTGCAAGAAATCCCAAACGATATATCTGAAACCAGTAGGCCTTATTTAAAAGTCCATAGCTGAAAAGTATGGCTCATTTAGAGAGAGCAAAACATAAAAACTACAAAAAACATGCCACTACAACTTTGATCTCTAACTAATTCTGAAAATGCTGGGACGTTTGGATGCATTTTTATAGAATACTGAACCTCTGCCCATCTTGTAAATCTTGAGCTTCTCAACAAAAAAAATTTTTTTTTACACATACCACTTTTACAACCTTTTGTTTCTCCCTTCTCAATTATATATATAACTCGATTTTTGAGTTATATTGCTGCCAATAAATTCAGTAACCTTGTTTAAAAAAGAAAAATACAATATCCAGGTATAAAAATTTGAAACATTGTGATTAAAATGTGGGTTTATTTATGGACCTTATGTAAACTCATATTTACATAGGGTACATATAGGCATTCTCTTTTTATTGACACTGCATTTAAATAGGCTAAAGATTCCTAAAATAATGTCCCAACAAGCAAGACAAAACCATAGTGGAGATATACTTAGCTGTGCCTTGGTCTATAGTAACTGATATCAGTGGAGGGAAAATACTAGGTACCGGTACGGTATTACCGGGTATACCACAGTTCAAACATAAATGACCCCCATATACTCTGCAGACCATATGTTTTTTATTTCACAGAAATGGATGGTTTTAATGAGACAGTTTGACATCTGCTCAACTCAGCAGGGCCCTCAACCCCTGTTAAACCACAACTTGACCTTTGACTTTTGTTTTAACGAGACAGTTTGTGTTAACCGTTAAGCTCGGGAGGTTCTGGACAGATGCAAGCAACCTGTTTTCTCCTCTATAAACAGATGAAACCACCAAAATCTTTGCCAGATATGGACTATGTACATCTCCCAAATTGCTAAAATATTCATCAAAGGGTTTTCAGATATGATGTTGATGTTTAATACTTCTGTCTTTATTTCTGAGCAGATGATCGATCAACTCAAACCTTCAGGGTCATATTTTATTGACGAACGACAGACTGTCATAGTCATGAAGTTAAAAACCGCCATGAGCGATTCTGTTAATTGCCAGTCTTGATAATGAAACAGAACCTCCATCACATGGTGTCACTGAGATCACATCAGTTAACGATGTACATCAAGCTAACCTTCAGTCTCCTGGCACTCCCACAACAGCGGTGTAGCTCATTCATCTTCTGGATGCCATGGAAGCAAATCACATCTGTAGCCTCCTCTGTTGAAGATGGCTGCCTGACAGGGTTTCCACGTGCACCATCAGTAAACTGAAAAAAGGTAAACATTAGAATGTAAAAAATAAATAAAAGTCTAGAGTAATAACAAATCTACAGTGGTTAAATGTAATGGTTGTGCAAATATGCTCAGACAGACGTGATTTTATGTTTAGACAGGGATGTTTCTTCAGACCACACACACACACACACACACACACAGTAAATGATCATTTATGCATTGTAATCCCGTGACAATGTCGAAGAAATGTATGATTTGTTGTTGATAATTGTAACACTGAAAAATCCAGCACTCTGAGTAAAGACTGCCTCGACATGTAGAAAACTCTTAATGCCTTCGGCAGCTACTTTACTATCACCCCGACTGATAAAAGTTTAGTTTTTATTTCAAATGTTGCACATAAATCATATATTTAACAACATGAAATGTGTATTGTTTTATTTATTCATTTCTCATCTAGAGCATAAATTACATGTTTTGTTGTCTATTATTGTGCACAACTAAAAGGAGGGCAATAATGTAATGCAGTTTGCCTGTATATTTCTGTGTACATGTGTGTTTGTTAGCAAAATGTCTCATGATGAACCACTGGAGGTGTTTTCATGAAACCCATAAAAACTAAAAAATGACATTTAGGGGCAATCTGATTCAAAATGGCTGCCCCATCTGATCAAATTCAACAAACACAACAACGACTATAACTTGCCATTTCCACATAAAATTTTAGCAGAAAATCTGTAAAACTGTTTGTCATCTCCAACACTTGCAGTACTCGGTGTTACTGAATAGTACAAGAGCTAAATGTTTTGTGAGAATGTACGTAATGATATTTTTAAGTTTTTTCCAAAACAGTTGCAATCAAATTTCTGTTCATAATAACATCTTGGTTTTCAAATCTGGGGCAGGTAATATTCCTTTATGCTAGGCCTTTGTCACCCATCACAGAGAGAAGGAAATACTGTACCGTATTTTTCGGAGTACAGGCCGCACCTTTTTATTATTTTTTCATGGCCTGCGACCTATACTCAGGTGCGACCTATACAGTATATGGCTTTTTATCACTTTCGGCAAAACAAATTTTTAAATTCAGCTCATTTCACAATTACTTTCATTTATTAAGGAAAAGTTCATCTCAGACATATATTTGCTATAATTTTTATCAAACAAATAATTGTTTTTAATTGTTAATCTTCTTAAAAGCCTTGCTGTGCGCTCCTGTGGCAGACATTTGCAGCAGAGCTAAACGTAGGTGCGACCTATACTCCGGTGTGACCTATCTAGGGATTTTTCCAATCTGTTGGTGATAATTGGACAATGCAACCTATACTCCGGTGCGACCTATACTCCAAAAAATACGGTACTCTCTGTCCGTCCAGTCATCTGTGCATGTTGTGAGCATAATTGAAAAGTAAATCAGGTGTGGCTCCTTGGACTGATGAAGTCCTTTGGATGAAGGACAAAATGTCTCAACAAAAAAAGAAACCATCCAGAGAACCTGACTTTGTTGGGTTTTTCTACCTGGATTATTGAGCATGAACTTTGATGTTCTGAACCACTTTGGCCATGGCTGCCTCTGAGGAGTCGATGGGGGAGAGGGTGGACTCCAGGAACCATCTTATCACCACAAAACTAGTTGGTCCATGTGAGTAAGCCACTTGTGGGGCTGAGTTTGTTGTGGCTCCTTGGACTGATGAAGTCCTTTGGATGAAGGACGAAACATCTCAACAAAAAAATAAAAATGAAACCATCCAGAGGACCTGACTTAACTTTGTAAGATTTTTTTTACCTGGATTATTGCTTGACCTTTGATATAAACGAGATACCGGCTTCAATTTTGGTGTGTGCCTGCATGTAGGCATAAGAAAGTTTCCTTTCAAAAACTGTTGCCACATCAAAATCCAAAATGGCTGCCGTCATATACAAAGTACATACAGTATGTAAACCTGAGCTGGATAATTTAAAAAATAAGCACTGGGCCAATTTCTATTTTGGTGTATGGCTGCTTCTAGGTGTAAAAAACTGTCAAATATTGGGTTGCTATGTCAAAATCCAAAATGGCCACCACCTTGTGTAAACTGACCACCCCTATTATTTTTGAGGTATGTATGAAAGTATGCTTTTTAGTTTTTCGTATTGCTTAAATATGTGGTTTCCTGAAATGATTGGGATGGCCAAAGAATATTGTATGGCTGACAAGACCATCAATGGCCACCCCCTGGTTCCACCTTTGTGCCTGGTCCTGGATTAAATTGCTCCTTCCACTCACCAGGATCTGTCAATGCATGCTTCCTTGAACAAACAAAAAAGTAAATCTACCTCTGTTCCTATACACAGGGTAACTCCCACTCATCATCATCATCAGCTTTATTTATAAAGCGCTTTAACACAGCCACAGCTGAAACAAAGTGCTGGACATTAGATACAAACAAGATAAAATAAAGCATAAAAACAGAGCTACAAAACTAACACACAGTGAACTAAAAACTCGATTTAAAATACAATAAAATGACGAGTTAAACAGGTAAAATCAATACCAATAAAAATGAAGTAAAAACAAGTCTCAGTTGGGTTGAAGGCCAATGAGTATGAGTTTTCTGACAGGATTTAAAAATGGACAGTGAGGGAGCCTGTCGAATGTGTAAAGGCAGAGCATTCCATAACTCAGGGCCACTAACAGAGAAGGCCCTGTCTCCTCGAAGCTTCCTCTTACTCTTTGGAATGACCAGGAGCAGCTGGTCAGCAGACCTGAGTGACCGGGATGGAGTGTAATGGTGTAGAAGCTCTGCCAAATAAGGGGGGGCAAGGCTGTTTAAAACCTTAAAAACAAACAAAATAATTTTAAAATGAACTCTAAAATACACGGGCAGCCAGTGGAGAGAAGCCAGGACAGGTGTGATGTGCTCTCTTTTGCGTGTTCCAGTTAAAAGACGTGCAGCAGCATTTTGCACCAGCTGCAGACGTGCAAGTGAGGACTGGCTGACTCCAAGATAGAGAGAATTACAGTAATCCAGCCGTGATGAAATGAAGGCATGGATTACTGTTTCGAACTGTTGCCGTGAAAGAATAGGTTTCACCTTTGCCAATTTTCTCAAATGATAAAAACCAGACTTTACTGTGGCCCTTATTTGACTATCAAGTTTAAAATCACTGTCCATCTTAAAACCAAGATTTGTAACTGTAGATTGTACGTACATTGTCAGGGGGTCTAAGTCAATTGGAGGGCTCGAACAAGCTCCACTAGGCCCAAAAACAAGTACCTCAGTCTTTTTTTCATTAAAATGCAGGAAGTTTAGGGCCATCCAAGCTTTAAGATCCTCGAGACATGATAAAAGAGGTTTAATGGACCAGGCATCAACTCGCCTCAAAGGCACATAGATTTGGCAATCATTAGCGTAGCAGTGAAAGGAGATGCCATGTTTTCTAAAAATAGAGGAAGCAGATATGAAGAAAAAAGCAAAAGCCCTAAAATCGATCCCTGAGGTACGCCACATGACAAAGGAGCAGAAAAAGATTCATACCCAGCAATTTTTACAGAAAATGTTCTGTCAGCCAGATAGGACCCCAACCACTCCAGAGCAGTCCTACCGATGCCTACTTGGTGCTGTAGACGTGACAATAAAAGGCTGTGGTCCACTGTGTCAAACGCAGCAGTTAAATCCAGTAACACAAGGATCACATGATCACCTGAGTCACATGCCAGAAGGATGTCATTAAAAACTCTCGGCAGAGCTGACTCTGTGCTATGGAGAGTTTTAAATCCAGACTGGAACACATCCATGATGTTATGTTCATCCAGGAAGGATTTTAATTGTGAATTGTTATATATCCTGAAGGGATTGAATATTTTTTAAACCTCACAGTAGTTAGGTCAGTCTGCAACCTGATGAAGTCTGCAGCCTCCTGCTGCACTTTTTTTTACTCAGCTAATCAGGCTTGATTAGCTGAGCTGCAAACACCTGCTGGCTGACTCTCTCTCCCTTTATTAGCTCTGGGCCAAAGCCTGAACAGTGTGGAGGTTTTGAAGGTAGAGGTTGGTTGAAGCCAGCAGAGGTTGGTTGAAGCCAGCAGAGGTTGGTTGAAGCCAGCAGAGGTTGGTTGAAGCCAGCAGAGGTTGGTTGAAGCCAGCAGAGGTTGGTTGAAGCCAGCAGAGGTTGGTTGAAGCCAGCAGAGGTCTTGTGGTCAATCCAGCTAAAGGTAAATAAGTTTGTTGCTGAATACAACTGTGGTGTTGTGAAGCTTGTAATGCAGGGAGTTTCTCCACCCTCCTTGGTTGTTTGTGAGCTCTAGTTAATCTAGAGTTTGTTTGTTTGCTCCTGTTGGAGTGTGTGTTTGTTGGAGCACCTGAGTGCTCTTGTGGATTCTTTAAAGTCGTGTGAGCTCTAGTTGATCTAGAGTGTTGGCTGTGGTGTGCTCCTGTGGGAGTTGTGTTTTGGAGCACGGTGTGCTCATAAGGACTCTTTAGGTAGAGTGAGTTAGGAACACTGACAGGACTGACAGTGTTCTGTTTTGTGACCTCAAGGTAACCTGAGAGGTGTGGACTTGAGCCCTGAGGCTCAAGTGTGTTGAGTTTGAGACTGTGACTGTAAGAGGTTTGTGTCTGTCCATAGGACAACAGTTGTTTTTCCCTCTTATTTACTTTCATCACTTTCTGGTTGGGTAAAGCTGGTAGTCCTGTTTTCGCTAGTTCCATCTATTAGGCCTAGAGTTTTGGTACAGGTAGCCCGCTGTCCAACAGGGTTCATCGGCTCTATAGGAGGTGGCTCTGTTGGGCAGCCTTATTTTCCTTTTGGCCGCTTTACCCTAACCCATCTTTCAGTTGCTACTTTGTTTCTTTTGTTTGTGACGTGGGATGCCTGGAGAAGCTGGTGGTGGTTCCTGACCAGAAGGAGCTGCTGCAGATGACTTCATCCTTGACCAGACTTTAGTTTAGTTAATAAAAATTATGTTAAACCTTTTTTCCATGTGTCCTGCGTCCTTCAAATATGTTGTGGCTTTTTACCGGTCGTAACATATTTTGGGGGCTCGTCCGAGATGGACTAATTGACTAATGAGCTAGTTTAATTTGCTGAGAGTCAGTAGTTTTGCTGGGGTTTGAACTGAGTCTTGTGAAGAATTTGAGTTTTTGTCATCATGTTTGTTGTGCACCTGCTGTGCATGTTTGTGTTGGTTTGACACTATTTAAGCTTTGATGCTTAAATGTGTAATGGGAGGCTCGTTCTGAAGTAACAGTGTTGTGAAACTGCTATTTATTGTGCGCTTGTTTGATAGTCCTATAAAGTTTGTTACCCCATGTTTTGAAGGGCTTGTCTTCAGCAGTTTGAAGCTGACTGAAACTTCCCTTTTGGAGCTGAGTGCTGTCAGCTGTGTGTGTGTGTTTTTGATTGTGCTGTTTTCAGGACAGCTTGGACTCTTTTGCTGTTTACAGTGTGAATCATTTGTAAAAGTATACAGCTTAAAAGCTGTTTGTGTCCACATCATGGTGTTCAATTTAAAGAAATTTATTGAACGACCCACAGTGCAGGTCTTTGCTGACTGCACTATAGAACAAATGTTGAGTGTGGCAGAACACTTCAACATTGATGTAAGAGGCCGCATTCATGAAAAACATTTTAAAGGTGAACTGTTGACTAAATTATTTATGCTTGACATTTTTCCTGAGGTAAATGATACAGAGCGTCTAAAGGAAAAGGAAAATGAAGCTGCTTTAAAAAGAAAACATGATGAACAAATAAGGAAAGAAAAAGAGCTTATTTTAGAGCAGTTCGAAATTAAAACAATAATGATTAAACACCAAGCTCTCTTGAAAGAACAAGAGCTTGAGCAACAGAGACTTCAAGCTGCTCTGGATGAAATTAAGCGTCTTCAGGAACAAGAGGATTTGGAACGGCTGAGAAGGCTGACAATTCAACATTCCTGTCCCACTGCCTGTCATCCAGTGGTAACTGCACCAGTGCTTTGCACTCAAGCAGGTGAGCTACCACACGCATGTCCTGACTTTGATGTATCATCTGTGTCTATGCGGGGGCCTCTCACACCTCAACAGAAGGGGGCGCCTCTAGAACATCAACCGGAGGAAGAAGAGGATGAGTTTGTTTTGAGTAACAGCTTCCTGATGGACTGTGAAGAAAAACCGATTCCAGTGGAGGAAGTGAAACTCTTGCTTCATCTTCAAGAAGAAGATGACGTCTATCTCAGTGAATGTTTTTTACAGTTGTTTGACACTGAACTACTCCCAGTTCAGTCAAATGAGGACCTGAAGATCTCAGAGAAGGTACACGCAACAGGTCCTCCTGCTCTTTCTTTCCCGTTCCAGTCACCGTGGAGAAAAAGGAGAGAGTATTGATGGACTATGTGAGACCGTTGACTAAACAAACAGCTGAAAATGCATTGACCGTGAGATGTGAAATGTTGCAATCTTGTCTTGAACATGTTTTACATGATTCTGTGTTTTTTAACTGTCTCTGCTGTGTTTACAGTGTGGCTGATGGCAGAGCTATTGCAACTGACACGGGGGTGCTGTCTAGTGCAGGAAATGAAGACAGATTTTCCCCGGTTGTCTTGAAAAGCTTCCCTTCTCACACTAGCACCATTAACCATGGTGTTAGTAGTTGTTTGGGGTCTGTTGATAAGCAAAAGCTTTTTAGGATACAACCAGACCCAATATGTCGTTTTGGTTTTAAAACCTTTGGAGTGTTGAGTGTACCTGTAGATTATTTGTTAGCGGTTTGACAGACTAGTTTTTAACAAGGTTTTTAGTCTGTTTGAGTGATGGGGACCGCTACACGTAACCTCACTGTTTTTATATGGGTCATGTACGATGTTTTTACTTAACATCTACACCACCCCATACAAAACATTTAGCAGTGGGAGTGTTATGTATCCTGAAGGGATTTAATGAATATTTTTTAAACCTCACAGTAGTTAGGTCAGTCTAAAACCTGATGAAGTCTGCAGCCTCCTGCTGCACTTTTTTTTAACTCGGCTAATCAGGCTTGATTAGCTGAGCTGCAAACACCTGCTGACTCTCTCTCCCTTTATTAGCTCTGGGCCAAAGCCTGAACAGTGTGGAGGTTTTGAAGGTAGAGGTTGGTTGAAGCCAGCAGAGGTTGGTTGAAGCCAGCAGAGGTTGGTTGAAGCCAGCAGAGGTTGGTTGAAGCCAGCAGAGGTCTTGTGGTCAATCCAGCTAAAGGTAAATAAGTTTGTTGCTGAATACAACTGTGGTGTTGTGAAGCTTGTAATGCAGGGAGTTTCTCCACCCTCCCTGGTTGTTTGTGAGCTCTAGTTAATCTAGAGTTTGTTTGTTTGCTCCTGTTGGAGTATGTGTTTGTTGGGAGCACCTGAATGCTCTTGTGGATTCTTTATAGAGTCGTGTGAGCTCTAGTTGATCTAGAGTGTTGGGAGTTGTGTTTTGGAGCACGGTGTGTTCATAAGGACTCTTTAGGTAGAGTGAGTTAGGAACACTGACAGAACTGACAGTGTTCTGTTTTGTGACCTCAAGGTAACCTGAGAGGTGTGGACTTGAGCCCTGAGGCTCAAGTGTGTTGAGTTTGAGACTGTAAGAAGTTTGTGTCTGTCCATAGGACAACAGTTGTTTTTTCCCTCTTCTTTACTTTAATCACTTTCTGGTTGGGTAAAGCTGGTAGTCCTGTTTTCGCTTTAGTTCCATCTATTAGGTCTAGAGTTTTGGTACAGGTAGCCCGCTGTCCAACAGGGTTCAACGGCTCTATAGGAGTTGGCTCTGTTGGGCAGCCTTATTTTCCTTTTGGCCGCTTTACCCTAACCCATCTTTCAGTTGCTACTTTGTTTCTTTTGTTTGTGACGTGGGATGCCTGGAGAAGCCGGTGGTGGTTCCTGACCAGAGGGAGCTGCTGCAGATGACTTCATCCTTGACCAGACTTTAGTTTAGTTAATAAAAATTATGTTAAACCTTTTTTCCTTGTGTCCTGCGTCCTTCAAATATGTTGTGGCTTTTTACCGGTCGTAACATGAATAAACAATTTTCTCCAAGATTTTTGACAAGAGGGGAGGCTTAAGAGATGGGCCTAAAATTCCCCAACACAATGGGATCAAGACCGTTTTTTTTTAACAGGGGCTGTACAACAGCATGTTTAAAATTAGCAGGGACTACTCCAGATAGCAGACTACTGTTAAAAAGGTTGAGAACCAAGTGTTTAAAACCAGGGAAAACCTCTTGTGGTTGAAGAGCATCACTCACTTGAATATTTTCTTCTTCTTCTTTGGCCTTTTCTCTCTTCAGGGGTCTCACACAGCGAGTCATCCACCTCCATCTCACTCTGTCCTCTGCATCCTCTGTCCTCACTCAAATACCTCCATGTCCTCTCAGCGTCTACTGGTATTTATCTCCTCTTTGGCCTTACAATTCCAATTTTATTCTTTGGCCTGAATATATTGTACCAAAAACATGGCACAATGGTTTACAGTACTTGCATTTCCTGTTCAATTCCAGTCCAGACAAATATTCTTCTAAAAAAAAAAACTACAAACATTCACTATTAATCCAACCTTTATTGATAAAGATTAATCACATTGAGCCTCAGAGACTCATTTACAGTTGAGACCTGTTTTAGACAAACAGAAAAAAGTAAGGAAAATTAATTAAATTAAACTGTTAATCCAACAGGGTTAAGTCCGGTCCTCTGGAAGGATTCTTTGTTGAAACATTAATCTTTTTTATGGCTTAAATTTAAATGTTTTGTGTCAAAGGCTCATCTCAAAAATAGATTAAAGATAAAATAAATGGACAGCAAATGCAAAAATGCATACAATTTAATCCATACACAATCAGTTATGATTCAATATTGAGAGTAAAAGTATATTGTTTTGAAGTTTCATGTATTAATCTGTATCAATGTGATGGGATTGGAGAACATTACCTGAGATATCTAACAAGGTTGACTGAAGGTTCTTCATTCTGAGAAGCTGCAACAAACAGTCTTATAATCGGCACCTTCACAAAGTGGATCAACCAATTTGCTGATGGCATCCAGAACTACAGTAGTTGCAAAACAAAGACCATCAGACTAATGACTGATCATTAGTTCCCTGATGGCTGTTTGCTATTCACAGAGGGCCGTGTGGTACTAACAATAACAGCATTGTAAGAGGGGGACAGTTGAATACAGAGGCCTCCACCCCTGTTTAATGATGGACGGGTTCTGGTCCATCCTTTTGGCCAGTGACTGTTTAGTTTCTCCGATGTAAGACTGATCACAGCCCTCTTGACACTGAACAGCATACACTACACAATATTACTCTGTTTGTGCTGGGGGACTGAATCTTGGGGATGAACCAGTCTTTGGCATAATACATTTTGGGGTCTGAAAGCCACTGTGATGTCATGTTTAGATAAACCTGACTAAACCTTGTTAGATTGCTCTACGTGGATTATTGAGCGTACATCAGGACATTTACTGTTGAAATCATTCAGCAAAAGGAGCTATCGGAGTACCGCTTGTTTTGCTAATGGCACTGAATCTGATTGTTCATATATGATACAAATGGATGAAAATCAAAACAGAAGGCCCCACTTTTTGAATTAATATTATGCTAACTGTTTTTTAACTGCATACACATTAACCAAAATGTGCAGGATTCTGATTTGGGAGCAGCTGAAATGGGGAATGTGGTAATTTATTGACAGTTCAGCTACATTTGGGGAGGTTTAATGGTTGCCTCAGCAGGAAGAATTCGTGGAGCGGTTGAGTTGTAGGCCGTAACTCTTGACATTGTTTACTTGTCTCCAAGGTAATGAGCTGGTATCAACTCCCTTTGTGCCACACTAACACCAACAGATGGATGGATACTTTATTAATCATGAGTGAAACAAATTTTATCCTCGACGTAGCCATAACTCTTGAATTTGTTTACAACTTGACATTTCTCACAGGCATATTTTCCTACCTCCTGGCATTTATTTTGTTATCAAATCATGGCAGACTCTAAATGCCTGCACATATAGTAACTGTTGCATCCCATGAAAGAGAAACACAAATAATCTTGTTTGTTCTAAGACAGCGTTCCCCGCAGAGTCACACAGTTGAATATGACTTGAAGATGCACACAGATGGACACTTTTTCAGTCCTGTTAAGAGATGAAGGCTGTCTGGTTTATTTCTATTGTTAATGAAAAAGAAACTGGAATAAAGGCAGATCAGAAAGTGATCTGTCATAAACTGTGTTTGTGCAGTGGATACTTCTCACACATGCAGATACTTTCTGCTGAAGTTGTTTTGTTTGTGGAAGGGGGGACAGCGAGGGGGCTCTGAATGAGCAGCTTTCTCTTGGCTCAGCCTCTTATTGCATTCCTCGACTGTTTCAGGTTCTGGACTTTCTTTATGTGTGTGTTTGCATAAACGTGTGTTACAATCTTGTTTGTGTGAGTTGGAATCAAATTTTCTGAGCTCATGTTGGAGATTAAAAACCGGGCATGTGAGTTAGGCAAAGGTATTAAAGCTTAAAATATAAAATTGAGTTACTGTATAAATTATCCAACAGATGAAAGTGGATTTAATATTTACCGGTACCTACATTTTTTTTATTTAGAAAAATATATTTTTAATATATATTGCTCATTTTCTGTCAAATAGTTATGAATAGCACAGAGTATGGTCAAAAGGGCAGCAGCTCTCTTCCAAGCTAGGCTAATGGCTAGCCAAACAAGATCCTGTTTTATTTTTTCAGGCTTAACACAATTTCTAAAAAATATCCCTAGTTGTGAGAGAGTGAATAGTTGTTTGTCTTGTTTCTGTGTGTCCCTGTGATGGACTGGAGACCTGTCCAGAGTGTCCCCCGCCTCTCGCACAGTGACTGCTGGACATGGGCACCAGTGACCCCCATGACCTGAAAAGGAAGAAACAGGTAAAGATAACGGATGGATGGATGTTAACAGTGTGAAAGAGCGCTACATTAACCAATAGTGAACTTCTAAACTTTATGGTAGTTAAAAGGAAGTTTGTAATTTAATTTATAAACAATTATTATTTTAATTGTTGTAGACAGCTTTAAAATCCCCTCAGTTCAGAGACAAAAGCATTCTTACCAAATTGGCAAGCTAACAGTGAGTGCAGGATCACTACCAAAGTGAATTGTTACCATTACTGTATACAGCAACTTTAATTACATAAACCTAGTGGCAGTTTCTGTAAACTCGATAAATTATTGTCTTGGTAGTTTATTTTGTGTTTTGCTGTATTTTTTTGTAGATTTTATTCAATTAGGGCCTTGTTTTCAGTTTGTTTGCTGTTACAAGTTCAGTCAGGCTATTGCATTTTTGATGTTCCCAAGCTTGGCACTTTAATTCTCCTGTATACTTTGTCCCACTCACCTGTAGTTCATTTGCTAATTAACTCACCTGTCCTCACTCCACAATCACCTCTCTGTGTTCACTGTCAGTTGTCATATTGACTTTCATTCATGCCTGTTTGGTTCCTGTTCCCCAGTTAGTTAGGGTTTTCAATACACACAAGTTGTGGTCTGGTATGTACATCAGTATGAAGGTCATATTTCAGAGAAACACCTTTTTAACAAGCAATACCTCTATCTAGAAGCAAAGCAGAGACAGGAAACAAACCACCATTATTAGTGGAGAGGGTCTGAAGTAGCAGGTTGGATACAAGGAAGGATTTTTTTAGACAACTTTACTATAAGACATATTTTGATGTTCTCTTCATCCAATCTGAATTTTTAATGGTCATGTGCCAATCAGAAAGTTTAAGTTAAAATGTTTTGACTAATGTAGCATACTGTGAGTGATTTTAGGAGGAAGGGTAACACTTACTCTTCAATTTACTGCACTTATTTACTTGTTTTGCACCTGTTAAACCAGGACACCAGCTGGTCAGTTTAGTGACCAGCAACCACTTAATTAATGTATTCACCTTTTAATAATCAGAACTCAGTCAACGAAGTAAAATCTATTAATTATTAACTAAATATCCATCCAAATGAGACCAAATTTGTCTTTTAAAATTTATAAAATAAATCCATATAACATTCATCAACAATAAACAAATTCAACAACATAACTGATGAAGAATAATAATTTGGAGAATAACTTGTTTGAATAGCAAAGTAAAACACTGATGAACATTCTAAACAATAATTAATCAGTCAAGGATTAATTCTCTTTTATTTAAGGTAAAATTAACTCAGAGCAGGAATTATTTTGGCTTTTATACGTGCACAAATTTAACAAAGTTTAACTATTTGACAAGTAGTTTACTGGGGAATTTGGTTGAAAGATGTTATTTAAAGTGACCAGATCACATCATTATCACTGCAAGCCAGGAAATGATTTATCAAGTTGCATCAGTTAACAATGCACAACCAGTCCCAAAATCACATTCATGTCACCAGGGGCCTCATGTATCAACCGTGCGTGCGCACAAAATCCTTGCGTACGTCACTATCCACGCAGAACCCCGTATGTATCAAAACTGAACTGAACGTGAATATGTGCGCATCCAAGTACATTTCCACGCCAGCTCCCCTGCTTGCGTACGCACGTTTCTGTGGTTCTTGTTCCTTTGGCGACACTTACAGGTGATTCAGAGAAACTGAAGCCCCACAGTCTGTGGTTGACTTTAAGAGCGGCTTGAAGACCTTTCTTTTCAACCGAGCATACTCTGCCTCCTCATGATTCTACTTTTGATCTTAGCTGATACTGTTGTTGATTTTAATTGTTTCATTATTTGTTTCATTGACATTTAATTCTGTTGCACCTTGTAGCACTTTGAGATTTCCATTGATGAAATGTGCGTTATAAATTGATGTCATCTATTATTATTATTATTATTATTAACTGTTCATGATGTGAAAATGATTAATATTCCCACCAAACACACGATTAACAAGTATTACATCCACATGACGCAAAGGACGCGCAAAGTTGTGCCAAAAATAAATTTAACAGGAACGGATTCATTCAGCCTTACTGGAGGATATAATAAATAGTGTAACACGCAGAGCATTTATTTATAAACAGATATAATTTTCTGATCTAGGATATGGCTTATCAGCCGTTTTCAGAAATAATCATTTTTCAGTTTGGCACTGCTGCGCTCTGGAGCAACACAGGAGCCGTGCATCACGCGTGCACATGCAGAAGCAGGGATCAAACTGTTCCCGAGCTTTCCTGAGGGAGCTGCAGGCCGATCAGGGCTGTCCAGTCCACACAAAGCCGATTCATGTCCAATGGAATGTCTCATCCATATGATTCCAAAGGCTGGTCGCGCTTTGGAGCGCGCGCGCACCCTCGCCGGTGTGACACGGCAGCTGGAGGTGATTCATAATCTGCGTTTATTGTAGATTTCTCCAAAATGACACGTGAAAGTACACCATATATAACTTGTAGGAGAGTAAAGGCTTCACAGACAAACAGACTGCGCACAAGGCTGTGGCGCGCGCAGCGTTTGGAGACTCCAACATCACGTCATGTCATGAAAACTCTCCACTGAGACGCACAGACCCGTGTCTTCATATCATCTATTAAATAAACAAAGATCTATGTTCTACCAAACATCTAAGTTCCTCTGTGTTTACAGTAATTATGGTAATAAACTCGTGCGCAAAGTTAATATTTTCACTCAGAATGAATGGATGTGCCGGTTGCGCACCAAAGCAGGGTGCGCGCACACACAAATACCGACACACAATCACTCGTTCTTTGCGTGATAAACACATTTTATTACTATTCTTACTTAGGATTATTTTCCTCACTCATATTATATTAAATTCATTATTTTCCTGAATCTAGAAATCATTTCTGATCGCGCAGGGATCAAACAAACATGTCCTTCACACATGCAGGAAGTAATTTGCATCTGTTTAACATATGTAAATGAAGGCGTGTCAGGGGAGGTGTCTCACGTGCGCTCAGTTCCACGTTAATTGTGATGTACAAAAGGAATGTGCGTGGATTCCGGTGTACGCACAGTTTGATACATCTGGATTTTTTTGTGCGTACACACTTTTCTGGATTTGACCGTACGGCACTTTTCAGTAAGAAATCCACGCAAGTCTTTGTACATGAGGCCCCAGGTCTACAGTAAGTTCCATACCACGTCAGTGTTAACACCTCGAGATCACTCCACTTTCCAGGGTTCTGCTGACTGATCAGACCAAGATACACCACGAGGCCTGGCACTGCCCAAGATGGCTGAAAGTTACAGTACCGGTAACTTCTAAAAAAGCTAAGTCTGGTCCTCTGGACATTCAAAAAACAAAACAAAGCAAAAAAAATTGGTAGAAACGTTTCGTCTTTCGTCCTAAGTCTGAGGAAGTCTTTCGGACGAAAGACGAAACGTTTCTATAGTTTTTTTGCTTTGTTGTGTTTTTTTGAATGTCCAGAGGACCAGACTTAGCTTTTTTTAGATTTTTCTACCTGGATTATTGAGCATGCATCAGGGTGTTATAGTAACTTCTTCAGGGTTTGGTGTCTCAACTGATGAGAGAAGGTGTGCCAACCATCGTCAACCTTCAGCTGGCTCACATTTCAAGTTGAAAATGTGAGTCTTGCAGTGAGAAAAACTATGTTTTATCTTTGGTAGTTACTTGAAACGTCTACTTTGCTCACAGACATCTACACCTCCAGATACTGGAAGAGGGCCACCTGCATCATGAAGGACCCCACTCACCCAGCACACACACTTTTTGCCCTGTTCCCCTCAGGCAGGAGGTTGAGGAGCATTAAGTCTAGAACTACTAGACTGAGGAACAGCTTCTACCCTGAAACTGTTACACATGAATCCCTAACCGAGACAATCACTGTAATGCTACTTTAATAGATATGTCACTTTATCTGTGCTGCTGATTATCCATGCTGCGGATTTCTTAACTTTATGCTGATGCATTCATACCCCTCTGATCACAACAGACTCATGTTCAGGCTGCTGTTTAATACACTATGTTATATTACACTATAATTGTTTAGTGTATATCTTAGATCCTTGTACTGTATACTGTTTCTTTTTTAAATACCTTATAATTTAGCTATTTTTGGGTGAAACTGGGACCTTGAGTACACAATTTCGTTCCATCTCATGTACCACATGTGATGTGAATGATAATAAAGAACACTGAACCACAGTGTGAATACATTTAAATAATGTTACACCCCTAGAACTGAACTCGTTTTCTCCAAGCTGGGGCCATTCAGTGTTATTTA
>JBBPBX010006864.1:32724-46370 GCA_038048925.1 Garcialebias charrua
AGATTAAAAAAAACTGACCGTCTTCCAAAATGGCAGCCAGGGGAGCGTGCACACGAGGACTTTAACAAGAATTTCACAAGATTAACATTTAAAAACAATTATTTGTTTGCTCAAAATTATAGCAAAGGTGTGTCTCAGTTTAACTTTTCCTTTATAAATGCACTTTGATGTAGCCTGGTTGACACCAGACCCTTGTCCTTCACTTCGCTTTGGACTAGGGTCTGGCATTCCTCCCATTGAAAACGATTTCTCCTGGAGATTTTTGAATGGACCAATCAGAGAACAGAAGGCAGAGTTTTGTTAGTTTAGCCTGGCGAGGTCCAGGCTATCAGATAAATTGCTCAGAAACCACTCGGTGGATATTTTTTCTGCCACCAGTGTGTAATTATATGGCTCTAATTTACTGACTGTTGGCCTAGATAAAACATTTGAGATAAAATTCGATTTTTTATCATTTATTTTCGTAGCGCACCCGAGGCTGTTTGGAAAATGTCAAACCGAAACTATTTAAATCCAGCAGATTTGACCATTTCGTGAATTGATTTAGGAACTGTTAAGCTCAGGAACACTTCTGATATAACGTCAGCTAAGAAATATATTTTTTATCAGCAGAGAAATAATAGTTTTTTACCTTGTTTTGATGAAAATTCCTTCGTGGCGGCAGCCATTTTGAATGACGACGTCAGTCGACATCGTTCAAAACTCCGCCTTCTGCTCTCTGATTGCTCAGGAACACTTCTGATATAACGTCAGCTAAGAAATATATTTTTTATCAGCAGAGAAATAATAGTTTTTTACCTTGTTTTATTGAAAATTCCTTCGTGGCGGCAGCCATTTTGAATGACGACGTCAGTCGACGTCGTTCAAAACTCCGCCTTCTGCTCTCTGATTGGTCCGGTCAAAAATCTACCGGAGATATCCTTGTCTATGGGACAAGTCCCAGACTGTGCAGTGAAGGGAAATGAGAATTGAGCGGAGCTGTGCAGGAAGGCGAGGGCCAGGCTAACTTTGATGGTGAAATCAGCTGCATTTTCAAAATCTGACTTGCAGCTGCTGGAACACGCAGAGGGATGACTCGCTGTGCATTTCTTGAGAATTTAACAAGACAACCACCTAAAAACAATTATTCTTTTGCTCGACTTTATATTAAAGTTGTGTCTCATTTGTAATTTTCCTTAATAAATGCACTTTAACAGTCAAAGCAGCCGCATTTCGCCTGGGCAGCGCAGCGAAATGCAGCCGATTTGACGTTTGCTCCAGGAGTTCTGGAGCGAGACGAAGGTAGCTTCCTTCTGCAAGCCAAGTGTCTCATTTATAGTCACTTTTACCTATTAAATGCGACACTTTGATTGTCATAACCCTCGAGCACCCTCTAGATGCTACAAATTGTAATGCGTAATATAATTCCATGTTAGAATGAATGAAACTGTAAGATCTGGACAAACTAATGGGATGTAAATATGGGGGAGAAAACTGTATTAGTCGCTTCAGTGTATAAGTCACAGGAAAAAAAGGTGTAACCTATACAACCAAAAATATGGTACGTGTGCTACACATACCAACACTGAAATTGCCATTAGTTTTATTCATCACTCCACCTCTCCCCCTTTAGTCCACATTAAAACTGTTAGAAATAGCAAAGCTAGACAGTCTAGATGTCTCATGAAATCATAGCAACACCTTATAATACAAACAAATTCAAATACCAACCACAGCCTGTTTATGCTGATGCATCAAAGAAAAGTCTGCTAATGTACCGCACACTCAGGAGCATCTATGCATGAAGTTTAATGGGTCTTGGAAACACTGCAGTCTCTTACAGAAGCCAAGCCACTGACAACTTTGGGCTTTTCAAACTATTCAAATGGGAAATATATAAAATAATTGTTTCACAAACTCGTAAACTTCTCATAAACTTGCCAAGCTGCATCTTGGTAACCATTCCCTTCATATTCTTTCACTATTTAAACTCCAGCAGCCTTTGAACAGCCAAGGGGAGAAATGACCTTCTTTGGAGTCTGATCGTGACGGAGCTGTCAGGGGTTTTAAGCCACAAGCTTCTGTTGAGAGATAAGACCTGCTTTCCTTTAATAGGAGATCTGTCTTCAGTCTGTTTCAGGGTCCTGAAGGACTAAACCCAATCTGGAAATCTGATGATATTCTGTTGAATAAAGAAACGTTCTTACTGGGACTGACATGGTTGTCAGGGCACCAACAGGATTGTCCATTTAAATGTAAAGTTTATGAAGATTAAATGACAAAAATGTCAACTTCTTTCCTGTTGTTTCATCAAACTGATCATTGTGATGGCTAAGACTAACTACTGCACGCTCTGATTTATCAAGCTAATGATCTTTAGCAAAAATAGAGGAGTACCAGTTTATTTATGTCATGTGCAGTCCTTTCATCAACCTGAACCAGTCCCAGGGCAACACTTATGTAGAGTAATGACTGCTAGCTGTTAATTGATAAACAAACCTAATTCACAATTAATTATTCTAAAAAAATTAACAAATAAAAATAGATAAGTGTCATACCAGGATCAAAGCAGCGTCATTTATTACACACTTGAATTACTCCATAACATGAAATGTGATGGAAAACACTTAAACGTTTTATTTAGTTAGCAAATTTTATTTTGCTAAAATAAATAAATAAATAAAAAAGAACACAAATTCTTATTCGTTTTGTTCACACATCCATATATGTGTGGGAGTGGTGGCGCAGACATTAAGAAGGTGAGCTTGTGATCGGAAGATCGCCGGTTCAAGCCCCGGTACCGACAACATCAAAAATGTGGGTGAGATAAGTGAAGCAGTCACACCTGTCTCCACCCTCATCTGCCCCACTCTGGGCCCTTGAGCAAGGCCCTTAACCCACACCATCTGCTCTACCGGGAACCCTAGATAGTAGCTCTCTGCTCCACACAGAGGGATGTGGTAGCTCGGTGGTCTGTGGTTGTGTCAGGAAGGTGTTCCGGCGTAAAAACAATTGCCAAGTCTTCGTGCGACCAGCTCACTGTGGCGACCCCTGACGAAGGGAGAAGCCGAAAGAAGAAAAATAAATAAATACTTACAATCCATATGTGATTTCATTTAGGAGGATAAGTAAGTCTGCTCCATTCTTCAGGGTTCACAACAGAAAATGTATATATATATATATGGACTTTTGCTTTGATGATTGTAAAAGCACCACAGGCTGATTATTTTTCAGTGTGTGATTTACTCATGAAGACTGAATCCTGTTTCACCCCTTGCCCCTAACATTTAGCCCATCCCTTATGTTTTGTCTGTTTATGCCAAGAGCTGAAGATGCCCCAATTCTATTTGTGATGAGTGTGGAGTAGTGTGGCGGTGGTGATGGTGGGGGGGACAAACTGAGACTTTTCAAATACTTTAAATGAAGTTTTATACTGTTACACTTGGCTTAATGTAATGATTTTTAACAAAATGGATGCATTTCTCATAAAATAAAATAACACCCTCAATGCCAACTGTTATGTGACAGCCACCAATAACATGTGTTGTGTAAATTATTCACATATTTACTTTATTTCTGTCTTACATTTTTTTCCATTATATGAAAATAATAATAATAAATGGTTTTAGCTCATGAAATCAAATGACAGCTGACAAAACAATAAAACCGCAGTAATAAACCTGCTGTATTTGTTAAATTAACCCTCCATCCATCCATTGTCTTCCGCTTATCCGGGGTCGGGTCGCGGGGGTAGCAGCCTAAATAGGGAGGCCCAGACTTCCCTCTCCCCAGCCACTTGGAGCAGCTCCTCTGGGGGAATCCCAAGGCGTTCCCAGGCCAGCCGAGAAACATAGTCCCTCCAGCGCATCCTGGGTCTTCCTCTGGGTCTCCTCCCGGTGGGACATGCCCGGAACACCTCACCAGGGAGGCGTCCAGGAGGCATCCTAACCAGATGCCCGAGCCACCTCAACTGGCTCCTCTCGATGTGGAGAAGCAGCGGCTCTACTCCGAGTCCCTCCCGGATGACTGAGCTTCTCACCCTATCTCTAAGGGAGAGTCCAGCCACCCTGCGGAGAAAACTCATTTCAGCCGCTTGTATCCGAGATCTCGTTCTTTCGGTCACAACCCAAAGCTCATGACCATAGATGAGGGTGGGAACGTAGATCGATCGGTAAATTGAGAGCTTTGCCTTTTGACTCAGCTCTCTCTTCACCACGACAGACCGGTACAGCGCCCGCTTCACTGCGGACGCTGCACCTATCCGCCTATCGATCTCACGCTCCAGTTTTCCCTCATTCGTGAACAAGATCCCGAGATACTTAAACTCCTCCACTTGGGGCAGGACCTCCTCCCCGACCCGGAGAGGGCATGCTACCCTTTTCCGGCTCAAGACCATCGCCTCGGATTTGGAGGAACTGATTCTCATCCCGGCCGCAGAGGCGGTCCTCCCTATGGGCAATACGGTCTGTTGCCCTGGGCGCAGTCCAGCAGGGGGCGGCAAAGCAGAAGAAGAAGGAGAGACACTGCGCCTCGATTATTTTTTATTTATTTTTAATCTTTTACAACTTTTGTTTTTAACAACATAACACAGAACACCACTACTGCACTGCTCCTGTGCCGCCCCACCCTTCATTTATTCACATGTCCTCAGTTTAATCACCACAGCAGCTGCTGGGGGCACCGTGCACCTTTTCCACTTTCACTTTCGTTTCAGTTAGGTGCGCGAAGGTGACACTACGTGCGGTCAGTGAAAAGATCATGGAAGGGAGGAAAAGTAAGGGTGGTGCAGAGAAGAGAAGGAAAACAGACGCAGCTGTTGAACTTTGCTGCAAACCACAGTTCAAGTTAATTATGAAGTCACTTAATTTTGTGGTGTGTGGCATTGTGACATAACATTCTGTTAAATAATTTAAATAATATATGAGTCTGGTGAAGACCTGCTCTATATGAAAAGTGCCCTGAGATGTCAGATGATTCAACTCTCTAATGAAATTGGCCTGAATTGATCAAAAGTCTTGGTAAAAAGGGGAGATTTGTGCAATTATGACAATTTTTTAATGTGATTTAGAGCCAGGGTGATGAGGGGATTGTTCCTGTCAGTATGAAGGAACAGGTGAGCTGTTCTAACTGTGTGTGAACAAACATTAGTAATATAAACACTTTCTAAACAACAGTAGTGACTCATTATATTTTTATCATTAAAAGTAAGATAATAAATGCATAAAGCAATGAAAGGGAATAGTATGACAGAAATATGAAATAAACCTGCATATTTTGCCATTGAAAATATATTAATTGGTTAAATCAAAATTAGTTTTCCGTATAAAATGTACTAAATCTTTACAGATTATTGTTCTGATGCAGGCTCAATAAATGTAGTCCTCTGGACAGATTCTTCTTTGTATCAAAAAGACTTATTCAGTCTGAGGAGCTGTGACAAACTCAGTCATCTTTCCTCCTTGATAGAGAGGAACGATGGTTTGAGAGAGGAGTAAAGGAGGCCATCTTTGTGAAAAGAAACCGTCCATCATTAAACAGAGGTGGAGGCCTCCGGGTTCAACTGTCCACCTCTCACAATGCTGTTATTGCTAGTATCTTACCGTTCACATAAAATATTTGATAATGTTCTTATGGAAACAATTTTTGAGTAATGTTCATAATGTGTTAATGCTACATGTTTGTCTCAGGCTACTTCTTGTTCTGCCATTAACTCTAAAATAGTTATTGAATAGATTATATATGTAGGTAAAACTAGATGTTGAACAACCCATTAAAATACACCAGAATCACCAAAATGCAGGAAATGGCATCTATTTTATTCAAAATTTTCTGAGAGAGGACCGCCACTGGCAATCTAGCGGCCGGGGGGGGGCGTTGGGGTTGCTCGCCCAGGGCGCCAAATAGGCTAGGACCGCCTCTGGCTACTACAACATCGATTTTTAGCTCAAACATCTCCTGCAGCTAACAGGTTGTAAATGTCCATCCAGTGATTACTTTCTGTAAGTTTCATCCTGTGGTTCATGAGCTATTTTGCTAACAGTCAAACACTGAGCTAACAGTAGTTCAGATCTCCAGAGAGCAGGAGGCCATGCTGCGACAGAGTGAGTCCGAGCAGAGGAGGCTGCTGTCGGACACATGAGCTGGGAACGCTCGGTGGACTCTAGCAGCCAAAAGTGGTACTGCGCTCCTAGCGGCCAAAAGTGGTACTGCTGAATTTTTTCCGTCAGAATGAATAGAAACAGTCATATCTCAGCCAAAAATTGGTCTAAAAATATGGGGAGGAATCCATAAATATGTTACTTCGCCGCATAAGTCGCAAGACATGCAAATTAGGTTAAAAAACCTGTGACTTATGGGCCTAAAATTAAGCTAGGTAGGTTTAAACATTCCTGTCACATCCTTGCATCTCTATGATAACGCTATTGTTTATTGCCGAGCTAAAACAGTTTCCAAGGTTTTCTGGCTTCTACAGTCTGCATTTGGCATCATTGAGTCTGACTTATTCCATCTCAAACTGATGCTAAATGCTGACAAAACCTAAGGGATATTGTTTTTCCAACAGAAAGTCTGTGCCAGCAACTTTTCCTCCTATCTTATCCATGCATGGTGTTCCTTTTGAATTGTTTGATACTTACAAATACGTGGGAATTTTGGTTGATGCACATCTCTCTTTTAAACTACATTTGGAAAACTTGATAAAGAAACTGACATTAAAATTGGGTTTCTTTTTCCGAAACAGATCTTGTTTAACTCTGAATGCCAGGAAACATCTTGCGACTGCTACCTTCCTATAGATCATTGACTATGATGACATTATTTACATGAATCCCCCTGCCAGCTACTTGCAGATTTGGATACTGTCTACCATGGCATGCTGATTCATAACTGGTTGTAACTACCATACCCATCACTGCACCTTGTACTCCTTGGAAAATCGGTCATCATTGTCTACACGTAGGCTCTCACTTTGGATCATCTTCATCTATAAATCCCTCCTTGGTCTGCTACCTTCTTATATCTCTTCCCACATGTCACGTCGTCAGTGCAGTTACAGTGTGCACTCTCAGGCCATCGTTACCTGGAGCGTTCCCTCAGTGTGGATCAAACTTGGCAAAAAGGCCTTTTCCTATGCTGCTCTTGCAACTAGGAACACTTTGCAACAGGAACTGAAGTTGTCCACCTTGATTTCTTTATGGGGTTTCAAACATTTGGTAATGTCAATAGAAAAATCAAAGCAAATAAATTATTGTATTTAGTAAGGATGGGGCAGATCCTATCCGGTATTGGCCTACAATACCAGCATAATTTACGTATCGGATTTTCGATCCAACCTGCCGATACTTTCTCATCCATGATGCACGTTGGCTTCAAGCTATGGAATGGATTTCCTGAACGGAGGCGTGTCTCACAAACTCAGAGTAACAAGACCCGCCTCACATTCAGGAAATCCATTTCATAGTTTGCAGCCAGCTATAGCGTGAGGACTGAGTGAGTAGCATCTTAGCTAACAGCTAGCCAACTTTTCATCATAACATGTCCGCTGTATGGAAGTATTTTACACTAAACACCACAAGACAGCAACGTGCAATGTCTGCAGAGCCATAGCACCACATAAAACCACGGTCAAGTTAGTTTTACGCTGGACAGTCGAGCTCCATGGCTTCAGAGGGACACCACTTGCGTAATTATAGAAAATGAAGGATTTCTTACGATGAAGTTTAGAAACTTCTTGGTAAACATTTGAGCTCAGTGGCTTCAGCGGTGTGTTTTTCTTGTTCAATCCAGGGCAGGCGCTCTGATTTTGGTCAGCCGCTCTCTGCCTGTCCCTCCTCCGAGACGGAGACGCAGCTGGCTTGGTCGGGATGCCTGTGTTTTGGTTCAGCAAGAATGGCATCCCGCTGAAGTCACGGCGCTCGACTGTCCAATGTAAAACTAACTTGACCGCAGTCCAAGATATAGTTTACCCTCCAGGAGATATTTACGAGTACAACAGTAGACAATCATAAAAAAGCATATTAATTAAAAATTTCAAGAAAACTGTATTTAAAAAAATGAAACATAAACAGCTACATTATAAAGTGATGTAAAATACTAAAAACAGGAACATGTCTGTGCTGGTTTATGCCATGAACTAAAGATATTTAATATTTTTATTTTATTAATTTATTCATTTGTTTAAAAGAGACAAAATAAAACAAATTCATCAGAAAGAAAACATTGAATGAAAAGAGTGCAGAAAGAAGAAAAATAGCTTATATCATCCCATTATTTAAAAGAATACAAAATAACTTTAAACAAACAATCACTTAAATTAATCACTTTAATATCCATTTTGAAGCTAGGAATAAAAAAAACACGTTTTGTGTTAGCAGAATTTAATCGCAACTTTGAAACGTATCTAACATTAATAAAACACGGTACCTCAAGTTGCCATTTTGGACATGCATGCATATATGTGTACACATTGTACTTGAGAGGAGATTATTACAGTTCATATAAAGTCAATGGTAATGATGATATCGGAAGTGGATCGGTATCGACCGATATCCAGATTTAAGTATCAAGATCGGATCGGAAGTAAGAAAATGTGGATCGGTGCATCCCTAGTATTTAGTATTTCACTGTGTGCAAGTTCAGATGTTCATTTCACAAGTTCAGATGCACCAACATGGTTTGACCATCCAGAATGTCCAGAATGGATGTCTGCTCCACAACCATGTACATCAGGGGGCACATAGAGCACATAAATGAAGAGCAATGGATGCTCACTAGCCTGTAGAATTGGTTCACCTCGAGCCCAGCTTTGACCCTGTTCATGTAGCCCAGGAGGTTCCTCACAGTGATCTGGCTGTACACAATGTTGGTGCAGAGAATGGTGGAGATGTTGTAGCAGCTGCTGCTGCATTGCTGGACAGCAGCGGGTGGGAGAAGAAGTTGAAGAACGAGCCTGTACTGCAGCCACATGGTCGTCAGCAACAAGCTACTGAAGATTTTGTCAGCTGCCATTGTAGAAGAGAGGGGGATGGGGGGAATAATCCAACTTAAAATGGGTTAGACCATATTTTTTCAATACCTGACATTTTGGAGTCTGCAGTATTACAGTCTGATACACAAAGAGGCTAACAAAACAAGGCTTAAAAATATTACAGTGAACATGTTGCTAACAAAGAGAAAGTTTATAAGCAGAGTTATAAATCACATTGCTTATTTTGACACAAAACTCAAAAATGGTTGTGCAGTAGCTGTGAAATATGAATACTGGAATACCCAAATCCTGGTTTGGGCTCAGTTGAGGATGACTGCTAAAGTTCCAACTTCATATCATTATAAATTCTGCATTAAATCATACATCAAGAAGCAGTGAAGAGTACAATGCAAAGAAATGGAGATGGATGAAAGACAGTAAGAGAAAAGCACTGACACACCATTTTCAAGGACATTGCTGAACAATTAACTTGTGATTTTAGCTATCTACCCCATTAGTCTTGGGGGTTTGGAAACAAGTATTGATTTTGGATGTCAGCCACTCTCATTCTATGGAAATAGCACTAAATGGCAAGGAAACAAAAACAAATTGAATTTCTGTGCTGCTTCTTGTAATGTGAAATTAGATATGTGGCCATGTGTGGCAGAGGAAACCAGCTACAGAATCAGAGAAGACGATCACACGGGATGAAGCGTGGTGCATAGCAAATCCAGTTTCTTACTTACAGGTACTGGCTTAAAGAAGACCCAACTTTCAGGATCTATGACCTAAAGTTATCTTTCAGAACTGTTCAGACTTCTCTCTTTAAAGTTAATTTTGTTTTTATCCCGATGGTTTTCTGTACATGTACCATTCATAGACACTCAATTAGTAGAAGGAATGTTTACACTCATCTAGACTCGTGAAAGTAACATTGTTCATTAAATGAAGATTGTTTGTTTAAGTAGTAGATCTGTTGAGATAAATACTGATGGCCAATTTATTTGTGCAAATATTCTGTAAAATTAATGATGCGTTGTTTTTCTTGTCTGCTTTTATTTTCAGAATGAACTCTTTAAGACAAACTGTAGCAAGTGCAGAGACAAAATCAACCTAGTCAGCTGAGCCTAGCAGTCAAAGTGTTCTTTAAAATACTGTAGTCCTTTGACCTGATAGCGAACTGGAAAGCTGCAGCGTTAATGATGCATAGTTTTCCAGCATGTGTTCAGTTCACTGTAAACACCTCCAAATCTGAAACCATGGTCCCCAACCGGAAATGGGTGGATTGCTCTCATCAAGTCAAGGGAGAGGTTCTGCCTCAAGTGGAGGAGTTCAAGTATCTCGGGGTTTTGTTCACGAGTGAGGGAAGAATGGAGCATGAGATTGACAGATGGATTGGTGCAGCATCTGCAGTATTGCAGACTCTGTACCGATCATAGGCGTAATTTAAACGAGGGATGGGGGGGTTATAACCCCCTCAATAATTGGATCCAGTCAATATAACCCCCCCAATAAAATGGCATCATTTCAAGCTCCCGGATTAACTGGAGGTGCGCGCGGAGGAGCGCGTTTCAGCAGGACTGCTCTCTCTCTGCGTAAAAGCTGCCGTTCGGTTCTCAGCCTCCCCCTCCTCCTCCCCCCTCCAGCAGCAGCCGACGACACGTTTTCCACACGCTAACTTTGCATTACCGTAACTCTGCAACGGTTTGGGCTATCAGAAAAATTCAAACGGTGTTTGAAAGAAAAAACAAAGTGCGCCTTTTGGCTGTTTTGGGGGTATTACGGTAATTGCCTTGAAACTGTCATTAGTCTTGCAAGTGCTTTAACACAGTTGAAATGAACTGGTTAAATACACAGCTGTAACTCTCTTGTTTTTAGGTAACTTTAATATGATTTCAATTTACACAATACAGTATGAACATTTAAGCATAATTGCTGAAGATGACATGCAGGGTTTTACTCTGCTCTTGTCATATTATGGCTGTATTTGAATCATTTGTTGTAATTTTTCCTAGTTAAACTGTAGTGAACCAGGTAAATACACACTCTTTGAAAATTGTGAAATTGAGGTATGTTATATAATAAATCTTAAAAATGTAAAATATGTGTTATGGCTGAAAAAAATGCAGAAAAATAGTGAGTTTTTTTCTTACTTGTTGAACCTATGTGGAACAAAAAAGGAGCAGAATAAATAGAGAAAACAGGAAAGTTAAGTAAATCACAGTAAAAGCATTACAATATATTTTAACCCTAAAATATCCTGAATCATAAAAAAAGTTATTTATTCGATAAATAAATAGGTAGAGAGCATAACCCCCCCAATGTTAGACCTAAAGTTACGCCCTTGGTACCGATCCGTTGTGGTGAAGAGGGAGCTGAGCTGTAAGGTGAAGCTCTCTGTTTACCGGTTGGTCTACATTCCTACCTTCACCTATGGTCATGAGCTCTGGGTAGTGAACGAAACAATGAGATTGCAGATAAGGGGTTGAAATGAGGTTTCTCTACAGGGTAGCTGGACTCTCCCTTAGAAATAGGGTGAGAAGTTCAGTTATCCAGGAGAGACTGAGTAGAACTGTTGCTCCTCGTTTTCTTTTCTTTTCTCCTCCTTTCGTCTGTCATCCAATGAACTTCTTCAGTCTGAAGAACCACCAAACAAAACTGGTTCTCCCCCAACAGCATAGTCCAAATGGGAAGAAAAAAACATTATTTTTGGTGCTAAGATGGCCTCTGAGCCACCTCTCCTCTGCGGCCCACCCTCTCTTTCGTCGACAGTCATGTCAAAGTGGTTCAAAATACAGTTGTTTTTTTTCACTTTTGAGTATGATGTTGGTGGAGAAGCAGATTTTTTGGTGGTTCCTCAGACTGAAGACGTCTGTTGGATGACCAACAAAAAGTCTCAGCACAAAAAAGAAACCGTCCAGATGACCTGAATGAACTTTGATGGATTTTCTACATGGATTATTGAGCATGGACTTTGGTGTTTTGAACCACTTTTGCATGATTGTCGACGAGGGACAGGGTGGGCCCCAGAGGCCATCTTAGCACCAACATAACTGTTTTTTTGTTTTGTTTTAATTTTTCACTTTGGAGTAGGCTGTTGGTGGAGAATCAGTTTTGTTTGGTGGTTCCCCAGACTGAAGAAGTCTGTCGAATGATGGATGAAACATCTCAGCACAAAAAAAAAACGTCCAGATGACCTGACTGAACATTGTTAGACATCAAATGGCAATCTTTTTAAAGTGAAACAACGTCTGTAACCCAAGAGATACAGTAGGACAATCCTGAGGTATTTCACAAAACAAGCTTGGTGTTCACTGACATTCCTTGAGTCTTTTCTTCATTATTCCAATATAAAAGCTTTATGAAGATATCTGTTTGTTAATTGTTATTTTAAAAGTACATCCCCTTTTTAATTAAAGCAGTATGCCGTCGGTGCAGCTAAGTGTAACGTACTAGTTTCCTGTAAGTGAAAGCAAAACTTTGTTTAAAATGTTTATAGGTTTTGTGACATCTCTTTGATCTGTAGTCATTCTAGTTTTACTCATGTTTGAATCCACTAAACTTATTGTAATTTTCATAAACTAAAATACATGGCAGTAGATAAAAGCATTTTTTTCTTTTTGGGGGGTTAAATATTCAAATTACAGTTTAATTTAGCTAAGTAAAAATACCTGAACCTGCTTTTATCTAAAATATACAACTTTAATCAGACTTGCTTTTAAATACTGTAGTTTCAAAAACCATTCAGTAAGATATGCTTTTTTTTCCTATGAAATATTCATCCATCCATTTCCTTTATCCACTCTCTTCCTTTTCCGGATCACAGGGGAGCTGGTGCCTGCCTCCAGCAGCCACTGCTGTCACGAATGGGTGTTGGTTGAGACCCAAATGCAAGCAAGACTCCAAGAGTGCAGCAAAAAAAGTATTTAATTACAAAAAGGCAATAACAAAACATAGGAAGCTGACAGGGAAGCAGAATTACTCACGACTCGAGGGAATACTTGGAATGCCAGGACACTAGGAAACCAGGATGCTAGAAAACCATGAAACTAGGCACTAGGAGCTGAGCACCTTGGTTGGCCCGCGTCCGCCAAAGTGCTCTATAAATAAAGTGGTATGGTATAAATAACAATCTAAGATTTAAAGCATAAAGCTATAAAAATTGTTTTAACAATAACTTCCTTGTGGCAAACCAGACCCACCAAAACGCACTCAGTCAGTTCAAGGACAATTGCTATCCTTCCTTCAGCTCCACAAAACTTTTGCATGAATGTTTGTGGAGACACAATTTTAATCTGTAAAAGAAAATATAAACATTAACTTGTTTCAGGGTTATGAGCTGGGATCATTATCTCTGTACCATCACGAAGTTTACTGGAAGTGGAAAAATAAGTCGTCAGACCCACATAATATAAACTACAAATTCTGTGGCCTTGCTCTAGCAGGCCATATCATGAGAATGTGTTACATTAAATAAAATTAAGCAGACTGCAGTTTTGAAACACGATACCAGGATTATTGACAGATCTTCACAGATCTATACGGGGGGCATGACCTTCAGCTGGACAGTTGGCGTGGTTGACTTCAAGACCTGTTCTCTTTGTCTTTCTGGAGAACCTGTTCAGCTCCCTCTTGTCACAGCATCCAGTGAGATCTTTGTTTCTGGGCGAGATCTTTGCTCCTGGGTGAGATCTTTGTTCAT
>JBBPBX010006865.1:0-60184 GCA_038048925.1 Garcialebias charrua
CAAGATGACTTCCCACAGCGAGAAGACAGAATGCTTCCTCACCCACTCGACCCAGAACACCTCACGGACCGATGACTTCCACGGAAAAGGAAGTGAAACGAAGCGGCAACTGAAGCCCACACCTTCTCGACCACGACCTCTCAGATGAAGATGCAGGACAGCCGGCCTTTCGTGTGAACCTGCTCGCTCCAGATGCTGCTCCGGAGCTCTCGGCTCTGAAGCTCCGTCAGAGCTACCTCGACCTTTCGCGATGACCTCTTGGGGTTCCCTCTCCGGACCCGTCTGGCTGTGCCTCTCCCTCTCTGGCTCGCTGCTGATGATGTGCGTTTCAGCAGCTCAGATGTGCTCGCCCACTTGGTGACTCTCTCTTAGGGACCCTGAGAAACACCAGGGTGTCGGTGGGCCTTCCAGCCTCGTTCAGGCCTTGTGATCTCAGGTGTCACGGTTCCAAAGGTCTGGAGATGGAAACTGGACAAACAACTATTAGTCTCACAAAGTACATTATATGTAACATTTTAACAACCCACAACCCCTATTCACAGACGCCCTCAGCCCTAATGGCCATTTGATAAAGCCCCAAGTTAATTAATTTTAGTCTGTGCACAGATTTCAGCCAATTTTGTTTCAAAAGTGGGCTAACATGTTTGAGGCCTAAAGTATTTTCCCTCTTTCACTAGATCTACATTTTTTTTTTTAAATGTATACAATCATCCGATCCGATTTTTGCAGAATGAAAGGAAAAAAAAAATGTCTTGGAATGTAACAATTGATTAAAATTTTGAACTGTTTTCTCGTCTTCTCTCTTGTTTTTGTTATGCCTCTGGTCAGCCAGTGAATGTGGCACGTCAACCAGAAAATTTCTGACCTCTTTTACCGGTTCGAGCATGTCCGTACAACCAATTATTATCTCATGACCTGGCGTCCTTACGGTCGGACATTTCCTTTATTCGCGCGACTTCCCTGTCCATTGAGGATCACGCAATGAAAGCACGGCGCATACGTGCACAAATGTTCTGATCAGAAAGTCCAAAATGTGTGTGTGCCACCAGCTGAATGAATTTCCCTTCATCTGGTGTGCACGCACCTGCGCGAGTCGCCGCTCCTCAGAATCCTCTTCTCCTCCATCTTCTGGATGGATTCACACTCCACATGCTCCACTCCAACTCCATGGTCCTGTTTTCAGCGACTCTCTTCAGGAGCCGCCACTGCCTTCTGTGTTGGGCCCACATTGTAGTTCCAATTGATGTTTCCTGATGTTCCTTTTGCTTCCAACTCAGCCAAACGGTCACGTTTTTGTTGTTTAGTAAGTCTCGGTGTGGTGGTGATGTTAAGAAGTGGTACCCTTTCTCATGTCTGCCTCACTCGTCTCCCTGTGCGGCATAGCTATAATCCTGAATTTTAACGAATCTGTTGTGCACACCAGACTCCCAGAAACGCGTTCCCTCAAGGAGAACTGCCGTTATTTATCTAACCTTTAACACCCAATATGAATAATTGTGGTGACACCACTTTTACCTGTGAAAATATTCACAAACTCCTTTTGCTGTGGCCCTCGGGATGAGAGCCTTGTTATTTTGTTTAAGAGCCCTCTGGAACCGGGAGGAGCAGGCAGACAGAGCTCCAAATCAGTATTAACCTAATAATTATGTGGCCTGCGGTGGCCTGTTCTATGTGTCATCATTAAATACAGGTAGTCCCCGATTTACGAGCGCTCTGATCTGCGAGGTTCCAGACTTACGAGCTGCACATTTTTGGAAAAAACGAAAAAAATACTGAGTTTTCATGTGTTTTTTCACTACAGTTAGTTAGTTAAGCATATAAACACACGTTTCCGATCATTTTTATGCACTCAAAAGTAGTTTTTAGATGAAAATAGAGTGTTTTTAGGCGCGCTAGCGAAAACCGTTCCAATTTACGAGCGGATTTCCGGATTTACGAGAGAAATGGCGGCCGTTCCAAATTACGAGATTTCCGGTTTACGAGCGCCTCGTTGTGACGGATCTCGCTCGTAAATCGGGGACTACCTGTAATGCACTTTACGTTTGGACCCTGAGACTGAGGCCCCCAGTGTGACCCTCACCGATTCAAATGGGAGGCCGACGCCTTCACGGGTTGCTGGAATGAGTGACTCCTGACAGCTGTTCCACATGCTCATGCTCGGGTCGTGTGAGCTTGTCCATTGTCCAGCTTAGGTCAGCTTCAGTGTCCCGCCACTTCTTTCTGGGTGGCTTTCTCTGCAGGATGCCCCAAGTCCTGACTTCACTTGATTTCACGTTGTGTTTGCTGACTTTGACATCTGTTTGTGTCCTGGACTGTTGTTTTGTTCAGGCCGCTGCCTTGAACTCTGACTGAGGAAGTTCATGGACATTCTGGTGTTTGAATGACAGTTCTTTGCTTTTTCCTTCAACTGTCTTTGTGTTGTGTCCATTTATGAGTGAGAGGTCTTGCTCTCACTTTACTGGCAGCTGTCGCTCTCAGAGTCAAAATGAACCATGTAGACGTCAACTTTATGCATTCAAATCCAATGGAGCCATCACTGTTTCCCCAATCTCCTGACAAACGAAAAGTTTCGTGCATTTTGGTTGAATCCTAGCTCATGGCAAATTACATTATGTGTGTGGTAATAAAGAAATCTGCCTGTCTCTTGCTCCGTTCCCACCAGCTTTGTGCTGTTAGGCTGTGAAAGAAAAACAAATTAATCTAACGCCCATATATTATTAAACCAAAATTCAAAAGCTATATCTGTTTCATCTGGCATTTGTTTCCAACCAAACACATCTCGCAGGGTCTGGTCTGCACAACGGTTTTTTACCTCTAATTTAAAGTCAAACACAAAATATTCTTCAATAACAACAAAAACGTTTACATCAAAAGTAAAGTTCCCTTAACCTCAACCGAAGACTGTCTCACATCCCCGTCTAGAACTCTCATGCTTGTCTAATTGGTGAATTGCTGACCTCCTAAATTTCCAAAATAAGCTTTTTGCTCTGTGGCTGATTTCCAAATAGATGTTTAATCTCACCTCACCTTCCTCATCTTCTCTCTGACACTTCCACAACCCCTCTGTGGCCCTCCCTCCTTTGGGCCTTCATCCTGCATTCTCCATCTTCTTGCCTCCTGTCTTCTGTCTCTATGTCCTGATTCATGTCTCCTTCTCAACTTCCTTGTGTACTTTTCTGTCCCAACTTCCTGTTTGCTCCTTCATCCACTTGCTTTTCACTTTCTGGGTCACCTCATCCCTCTCTGTCTTTGCCTTCCTCCACATATCTCCTGATATGAATCTCTTCCATTGCTCCTCATTTCTGGCTGCTCCTCTGACACCCCAAATACTTCTCTGACAACCTCCCCACTTCCTCTGTCTGACCGACTCCTGTTTCCTTACTTCTGTTTTCTTTTCTTTCACATCACCTTCTCATCTCCCTGTCTCTGCAACTTGCTTCAAACCTCCTGTAGGTAGCGACGTTTGACTGCTCTTTATCCTGCCACCTGCTGCTCTGAATTTTCTTTTAAATTGAGCTGTTTTCTGTGTCCTCTAATTCCTGCACACTGTCCGCAATTAAGAACAACTCTTCAAGGAGGTCAATCTTTTTTAGCTGTTCATCATATTTCCTAATTAATTGTTGATACTGTCTTACCGTCGTGCAATGTAGTGCTATTTCAGTTCCAATTTCATAAAGCTTTTGTTTGTGTTGTTTAAATCTGATTAGAACCAAATTAGCTAAGTTTTCTGTTGATCCGTCTGCTTCCTCAACAATTTTTGATACTAATTCGCTCAACTGGTTGCACCTCTCTGTGCTTTCAATTTGTAAACGTCTGATATTTGCTCTGATTTGTAGCAACAGTTCAAGAATGTCTTTTTGTTCCTGCATTTGTTCACCCTGCATGTGCGCCATATCGCCTCCACGCCATCTCATTCACTCAAAATGTTTTATTCCACAAGCACTCACAGATGAGCTGAGCCAGAGAAACTCAGGGGCCAAGTCTGTGGAAAATCAGCCTTGCCCCTCTGTTAGACAACAGCGCCACCTGTCATTCATGCAAAAAATGGCAGCACCATTCACCACTGAAAAGAAATAAAACTTCACTTCACACTCTCTGAGTCGACACAAACAATTAATGACAATCAAATGGACACATATATACAAAGATCCCCCCTTTGACATTAATGAAACACGAAAACACAAAAGAAACGAGTAAAAATGCATGCAAAACGGCCGAAACTCAAAAATCCAATCAGCACCGCCCCACAATGAACCGGCGGGCTTCCCCCTCACTGACCAGTGGTCAGTGACCACTCGGGTCACGCCTCCAGTGCGAGTCCACTACGGCGAGTAGCTAGTTCGCCGCAGGGCACACTAGGCAGACGTTCCTCCCACGTGACCGCGATGTATTCCCGCGATACACCGTTTCACGAAGGTCCACTCTCCCCAGTGACTTCCGGTCAGTCCCGCGACGGACCGCCGGGCTTCAGTACGCTCGCCAACCAGGAAACAGGCGGCACGAAGCGTCCACTCACGCAGTGACGTCCCAGGGAATCGGGAGCTCCCCTAACGTGTACGAGCAAACAGGACGTTCGAGTCCAGCCACCCTGATTGAAACGAGCGCACCCGGAAACCAACAACGAGCACGGGCCGACGAGCGAGCGCCTCCTCCCCCGCAACGAGCGGGCTGGTACCGTCCGAACGGAACCAGCGGGAGCGTCCCCACGACCCCACGATCCACTCGACGACGCTTGACCCCCAAAAAACAAGTAAATGACACACGAACAGCACACGACTACACACACGAAGGAAAAAATACGGGCACGCGCCCCCCCCTTTTCACGAGCACGCGGCTCTGCTCGTGAACGCGCAGCGGGGACCGTCCCGCACACAAACAAGCGTCTGTTCAAACTGTAACCCGTGTCGACAGATCAAATCAAACTTCTATTAATTAACTTTAACTTGAAGAACCAGAATTTATCACGAGTCTGGACTTCATTTGTGCGCAGTTTAATTTGTGACGTGGCCAAATAGTCGGTTTTGTTTAAAACACGGTCGACTCACCTGATTTGTCTGTCAGAGCTCCACTGCTGCACAGCTGAAGAAGAGCCACGTCGTTCCACCAAATCAGAGAAAGAGAGACAAGGCCATCACGTCGGGTGGTCACCATTTGAAGGAGATATTTCGACGGTGTTCGAAATGACCAGGCTCTCATGTAAAAAAGATCAAGATTTATTTGGATCAACACAGGTTACAGGTTAACAGAGTTACAGCATAAACAATCATTTGTGCACAAATTATTGTGAGCCATATTGAGCACCGACCTGTCCGACGCGCTGTTCTCAAAAAGTGCTCAAGATGTCTGGCTCTTCTTGGGAGTATAAAATGCAGCTTTGAGCCTCTCTCGTTTTTCATTGGCTTAGGGCCTGATAAGGAGCCTTGGAGCTCCCTTGTTTATCTGTTTTACGGCCTTGGAGATTTTATGGCTGGGACAGAGGTCTGCTCTGAAAACCAGCTCTTTTGAAAAGGGTCAGATCCATGTGTTTAGTGTATTCTCTTTAATGTAAATTCATGTAATTCATGTCCAGTTACACTAATTGATGACCAAGTGTGTGTACACTAATTGATGACCAAGTGTGTGTTTGTTTTATAAGTGCTCAGAAGTCAATGTGTGTCCCATCCCCCTTAAAGTCTGTGTCGGCCAAAGCAAAACACAAAGTGCATCTCTGCTCCCAAGAGCTGTTAACCCTCTCTTTGCTGGATCTAAAAGTGTGCATTATAATGCTGTTTAATTGCATGAACATTTGTAAAACCATTGTAAATACCTTGATTATAGAACGCATATTTATTAATTATATAACAGGTGTGTATTAGTTCAGAATGAGATTAACATATAGACCAGGGGTCACCAACGTGGTGCCCGCGGGCACCCGGGTGCCCCCAAGGACCATTTGAGGTGCCCCCGGACCTGTTCTAAAAATAGCACAACTCACTACTAAGCTGCATTTAAAATTTCATTTTATTCAGTTGTTATTCTTTTTTTGTATTTATATATATTTTAAAATGTCTATCTTAAAAATATGTTCTTAAAAATATGTTTATTATACATTTTTTTCAATTTACGCTTTGTTATTTCCAAAGAGTTTATCAAACTGGTGCCCTTTGTATGACTCCGTACCCACGAAGTAGCTCTCAGTTTCGAAAAGGTTGGTGACCCCTGATATAGACCATCTAAGCGTGTGTATTTTCCTTCAATAAACATGCACAGAACTTTGTTTACAAACAGTTAGCTAACACACTTTCATCTAAAAACACATTCCAGTGCTGTATTTTCTGTATGTTCTGTACAACTTTACTATTCGTTAGTCAGCTCGTAAGTCCGGAACGTTGTAAGTCGATGTGCTCGTAAGTCGGGGACCACCTGTATTTGAGTTATGGTCAGTCACAGAAAGAGAGAGAGACATTTTGTTCTTGTATTGTTCTTTTAATTCAGTAAACCTCTTTTTGAAGCATATCACATGGTGTGGCCTCTGTTTTTGCTTATTTTGTCTAATTGTTACAACTTACCCCAGCAAGTGTGGTTGTAACAAAGGACCACCATGTATTTGACATGAACTCATGAGGTCTGTGATATTCTTGCAGAGGTTTGAATTGGTGCCATTTGTAGTCAACAAATGTGGGTATTTTGTATAAAAGTTTGAAAACTCTAGCTCAAAAATTCTGTGAGTTAAAGGTGCTGGAGCAAAAAGTGTTACAACCATACCCGGTCTCCCCTACAGGACAGGAATGCACTTTATAAAGTTGATGACACTGGAAAAGTTTGTATAATAGCTGAAGATGTTGAGTAAATTCAGGAGATGCTTATGTTGCATCTAAGAAGGTTAGACAGGGGGAAAACAAAATAAAATAAGGCTTTACACACACCAAGCTCCTGCACAGACTTATTTTAGATGTCACAAAGGTGTTGGTGCTACATGACTTTTGTGTCATCAGGGCAGAAAGGCCTTATCTTTGCTGTAGGTCTTTTTTATTAAGCTTTTGTGGGCTGGTCGGTTTCCATCCATCCATCCATCCATTCATCCAAATAATGTATTTCAAAGAAAGAAAGATTTCTTGTTTCACCAAATATATATTAACATGAAAAATAAATTCTAAAGATAACCTTACATAAAGATAAACAAAAACATTTTAGAGCAAAATTATCTGGGAAAAACAAGGCTATTTTAATTAAACACGCTGCTCCATTCAGCTTTTTTATCATGATGACAGCAGCTGACAGCAGCTGACAGCTGCGTCAACGGCTGATCCATCCGATGTTAACTGTACATTTTACCTTTTCAAACGGCCAGTTGAATCTGCATAATTGGTGCACCATTATCGTGCTTTAAATTTTAGTTTCTTTGCTGCGATTTGTAAAACCTAAAGCCAATCCAACGCGTGTGATTGCGCGATGCGCAGCTGGACACAGACCATGGCTGCAGACACGGAGCCGAGTAGAGGCTCACTTTACCGCAGTGGCTGCGCGCATGGCGCGGTGATTACGTGTGTCTGCTTTTTGATAGTGGATGGATGGATGGACGTATGGATGGATGTATTATGTAGGATGGAAACTGATTTGCTTGCGATTTGCTTGCGCACGCAGTAAAGGCTTCTTTTTTTTTTTTCCTCGGGTCGGTCGGAAAAACAGCTGACAGCTCTGACGCTTTGATCGGCTTTATTTTATTATTTTCCTTGTTCCTTGTGTCCACTGGGCGATCTATAGCTGTTAAGTAGCCATGTGCTTCTTTCAAAGCTGCACGTTATTGGCCGAAGCCAGTAACAAAGCTCTGATACCAGCCAAACAAGTCCCGCATGTTAATCAGCTGAGAGGGTCCCCGCCCCCAGTACGCAAATCACTGCGGCTTGGTTTTACTCTGAAAACAAACGGATTTCTAACACAAAGTTTATCAGTTTAAACACTTATAAAGTGTTTTTTAAAGCATGGGATGGTTTCTTCACAACTTCAACTGGTACATTTTGCAAAAAAACGATTTTCACTAATTTCTCAGAAGTTGAAGGTTTATTGATTTTTTCTCAGTTAGAGCTGTGCCGACTTGTTCCTGGATTTGGAGTGGCTGGTCACATATAAGGACGTGATGTCCGCACTGTATTCTCTGGGTCTAAAACCTGCTCTGCTTTTTCCTGCTCGACTTCGCGTGACTTTACCTGATGGACACAGAAAGTGGTTGGGCTCTGTGGAGGAGGTGCAGAAGTTCAGTGACACCTTTCAAGCTTCACAGCGCAAGTAATATTTAAACTTTTCTTTGACTGATGAGCAAAGTACGGAAGCGTATTGCTGACACCAATGCGCTGTTCCCGCATTGGCTTTGTTTCTGTTTACACTAAACTTTTCTTTACATGAGGTGAGGAACAGATGAGCAGGACTCTGCCCATACTCTGATTATCTGAGACTTTTTTTAGTTGCAGCTTTTTTTGAACTATTAACATTTTTGAAATGAAACATTTTTCCTTTTCTGGTTTACCTGTTGACTATTTTGAGCTGAATCTTGGGTTAGTCCTGGATTGATTGATAATTAATTTGAGATTGGGATTAATTTAACTTTACGTTTGTATATGTGTGCGTGATTACCGGTACACATTTATGTGTATACATTTTTTTGGCCTTGCATACTTTAAACTAGTTTGTGAGGTGCTTATAAAAAAAATTTTTTTTTTTTTTTTTTTTTTTAGGCATTAGGTATTTAGGCACATAAATAATTGAAGTAGGCCTATCCAGGTATAAAAATGGGTGAAATATATAATGTTTTTAATATATTATTTTGAACTATTAACACTTTTCCTCTTCTTGTTTACCTGTTGACTATCTTGAATTGAATCTTGAATTGGTCTTGGACTGATTGAAGATTTAATTTAGGATTAGGATTAATTTAACCTTGTTTATATGTGTATGCGTGATCACACATCTATGTGTACATTTTTGGCCTTGCATGAGGTGCTTATACATTTTTTTTTTCTCTGATGATACTGGAGCACTAGTTTAAAAGTTAGACAGGAGACTTATTTTTAATTTCTATGGAGCTTGCTGCTTCTGTCTGTTGCAGCTGTCCAGGGTGGGAAAGGGAGGGGGGTGGGGGGTCCATCACTGCCATTAATTTATATTTTCTTTCACTTTGCCAAGAACTGCACAGCCATCAACACATTAGACTGTATTACCTACCTTTCTTATACAAATTATTAGTAATATGAGTGGTCAGTTGGTGTTGTCAAGCTGGAACGTCAAAGGTTTGAACCACCCCGTCAAGAGAAGGAAGGTGCTCTCTCATTTAAAACAGTTAAATACAGGCATTGCTTTCCTGCAGGAGACTCACATTAGAAGTGACGATAGCAAACGATTACTGCAAACATGGCACGGGCAGAGTTTCCATTCCTCATTTCGAGCAAAGGCTCGGGGCGTCTCGATCCTCATCAGTCAAGACATTTCATTTGAACCTTTTCAAGTTAACTCAGATAAATATGGTCGTTTTGTGATTGTTTCCGGTAAATTGTACAACACACCAGTAGTGCTAGTTAATGTTTATGCCCCAAATACGGATGATGTTGGTTTCTTTGAGAAATTATTCTCACTGCTCCCGGACCTAAACACATACTCATTGATACTCAGCGGTGACTTGAATTGCTGGTTGGACCCAGTTTTGGACAGATCCTCTACAAACCCTGCCACAGCCAGCAGGTCGTCCCACACTATTCGTGCCTTTCTATCTAAGTATGGCCTGTGCGATGTATGGCGTTTTTTACACCCAGCTGAGAGAGAATATTCTTTTTTTTCTCATGTTCATCACTCATACTCGAGGATCGATTACTTTTTCATGGACAACAAACTTCTTCCCTCTGTCCGTGGCTGTGACTACCACAGTATTGTCATCTCAGACCATGCACCTGTCACTCTGTCTTTGTCCCTCCCTGACATTCCTATAAGGAGTAGACAGTGGAGATTCAATTCAACGTTACTGTCAAACAATGATTTTGTTACATTTATAGAAAAAGAAATAACCTTCTTTCTATCCATAAACAGAACTCCTGGGATCCCACTGTCAACAGTTTGGGATACCCTTAAGGCCTATCTTAGGGGACAAATCATTTCATATACCGCTCGGCTGAGGCAAAAATCTCAAAAAGAAAGAACTGATTTAGCCCAGCAGATAAAAGAAATTGATCAACAATACGCTCAAAACAAATGCCCTAATCTGTACAAAAAAAAGTAGAACTCAAAACTAAGTTTGATTTATTGTCTACATACTCAATAGAACAATCACTTTTGAAAAGTAAATCATCATTTTACATACATGGAGAAAAGTCAGGAAAACTACTGGCAAATCAGTTGAAGGATGCCATGGCTAAACAAATCATCCCTAAAGCCCGAGATACACTGAAGCAGACTCCGTATACGCGCGTATACGGACGTATACGCGCGTATACGGAGCCGCTGCTACACTCGGCTTTCGTTCTCGCGTAGATTCTCGTGTTTTCGCTCCAAATTCTAACGTCATTTCCTCCGTACCGTCACTTCCGATCGTCACTTCCGCTAGTTTTTCGCTCCAAACGCTCGCGTTCTCCTTGTTGTAATATGAGCAGCTGAGCACGGAGTGCTTTTCCTGCAGCCCACAGCCCACCACAGCCCACCAGGGAATATATAAAACATCGCGCACCCAGGTAGGACCTGAATTCATTCATTTCATTCATCGAGTGAACGGAGGAAGAAGCGGTTACTTGACTTTAGGCAAAAAAACAAAAGAAAAGGCCCGATCAGCGATAAAAAAGAGGAATTTATTTCATTTGTGTAACATACAAAACAGTCCGGAGCCGGGGAAGTTTAGGTCAGACACCGCGCATCGCGTATGCGAATCGCGTATGCGTAGTAAAAAAATACCTTTGCGCGTACTTGCCCTGAGGGGCTACGCGGGGCTACGCTGCGTACGGGGCATACGTACGCTGCGTATTGGCGTATCGTGAGGACGCGCGAGTGTATCTCGCCCTTAAGATCCAATTAGAGAACGGCACCACAACTCTAGATCATTTACAAATTAACAGAGCATTTAAGGACTTTTATTCCCATTTATATACTTCAGAATCCCAAACCAACAAGAATTTATCTTCTCAGTTCTTCGAAAAGACCAATATGCCAAAACTCACACCCAACCTGAAAGATGCACTGGAGATCCCAATATCCCTGACAGAAATTGTGTCAGCTGTATCGGTAATGCAGTCTGGCAAATGTCCGGGTCCTGACGGCTTCCCCGCTGAATTTTTTAAGAAATTTTCTTCATTACTTTCCCCACTCCTACACTCGGTTCTCTTAGAGTCATTTGACCAAGGATCCCTTCCGAAATCTTTCTTAGAGGCCTGCATTACCCTCATTGCAAAGAAAGGAAAAGACCCAACTCACTGTTCCTCTTATCGACCAATCTCCCTTTTAAATACAGACGCCAAAATTTTAGCCAAAGTTCTTGCTCAAAGGTTGGAAAAGATCCTTCCTTTCATCATATCAAAAGACCAGACTGGATTCATTAAAGGCAGGCACTCCTTTTTTAATGTCAGACGCCTTTTGGACATTATTTACTCTCCTTCGGATACTGTTCCTGAGTGTGTGATTTCCCTTGATGCGGAGAAAGCATTTGATCGGGTTGAATGGGACTACTTGTTTAATGTTCTTGACAAATTTGGTTTTGGCCCCAATTTCATTACATGGGTGCAACTAATTTATTCACATCCCACCGCAACCATTCGTACCAACTCTCAGATATCCAAACCCTTCAGTCTACATCGAGGAACTCGCCAGGGATGCCCACTGAGCCCTCTACTTTTTGACCTGGCAATTGAACCTCTTGCCACTGCTTTGCGGTCCTGTGACACAATTTCAGGAATCTGGAGAGGCGATATGGAGCACAAGGTCTCCCTTTATGCTGATGACCTTTTACTTTTCATTTCTCATCCGACTGACACGTTGCCCTCCGTTTTATCATTACTTGAGGAATTTGGAATAAATTCTGGTTACAAATTAAACCTGAGTAAAAGTGTAATTTTCCCTGTCAATACCCTGGCGCAGACTCTTGACTATGGTAAATGGCCTCTTAAAATTGAGAAGACAAAATTCTCTTACCTGGGTGTTACAGTTACGAGGAGGTATAAAGATTTATATCAAGAAAACTTTGTCTCTCTGTTGAATCAGACAAAGCAGGCATTATCCCGATGGTCACCGCTTTCCATTTCCCTCATAGGCCGTATTAACTCAGTCAAGATGGTCACTTTACCTAAGTTTTTATATCTTTTTCAAAATATTCCTGTTTTTATCCCTGGTTCATTTTTTGTTCAGTTAGATTCCATCATTTCATCATATCTGTGGCAAGGAAAGCGTCCACGCTTAAATAAGACACTTCTCCAAAAAACTAAGGCCGCAGGCGGTCTTGCCCTTCCAAATTTCCGCCTTTATTATTGGGCAGCAAACTTGCACTGTCTAGCATTCTGGTCATTCTATTACAACAGGCCTGACAGCCCTGACTGGGTAGAGATGGAGTCACAGTGTTCTGGGAAATGGTCATCCGTGGCTTTCTTGGGATCCTCACTCCCGCTTCCACCACTTACAACTGTTACAAATCCAGTTATAAAACACTCACTAAAAATCTGGGCACAATTTCGTAAATATTTTGATTTCTCTAGTCTCTCTCTTTATAGTCCTATTATGTCTAACCAACTTTTTAAACCCTCATCTCAGGACTCTGTTTTTAAAGAATGGCAAAGAAGGGGTATAGTACGCTTCAATGACTTGTTTCTCAATAATACTTTAGCTTCATTTCAACAACTATGTGAAAAATTTAGTCTTCCCCAGTCCCATTTTTTTCGGTATCTCCAAATACGGCACTTTATTACTCTTCATTTGTCCAACCTCTCCATTTCAACTGATAGCAGTATTGTTGACACTATTCTTTCTTTAGACCCAAATAAAAAACAGTCCATTTCATTCATTTACAGTAAACTATTGGATTTGAAGCGTGCTTCCTCAGATAAAGTCAAAGCTGCTTGGGAAGAGGATCTCGGCTCCTCTATTTCAGAGGACTCTTGGGCCTCCATACTCAAACTGGTGAGCTCCAGCTCTCTCTGTGCTAGACACTGTCTAATACAATTTAAAGTGGTGCACAGAGCTCACATCTCTAAACTTAAACTGTCCTCTATGTATCCTGATGTCAGCCCATACTGTGTGAGATGCAAACATGCTGAAGCCTCTCTCTCCCATATGTTTTGGTTTTGCCCATCTCTGAACAAATATTGGCGGGAAATCTTTCAGACTCTATCACGTGTACTAGATACACGTCTGAACCCTGACCCACTGATTGCTCTGTTTGGTCTTGTAGAGGGCATGACAAACCTAAATAAAAACCAACAACACGTAATATCGTTCACCTCTCTCCTGGCCAGACGAGCTATTTTGCTTAGGTGGAAAGAACCGTCTCCACCCACTCACGCTCAGTGGTTGGCTGACATCATGTCCTGTTTAAAGCTGGAGAAAGTCAGATTCACACTTCAACAGAAAGAGGGTAAATTTGAGAATGTTTGGGGACCTTTCCTGAATTTGTTCCAGTCTCTCTGACAACATAATTCACTCAGGTTAATGCAGTCTCTTGGCTATTTTACCTTCTATTTATTTTTCTCTCTTTTCTTTTGGCAGTGATTGGGTAGGGATTATTTTCTATGTTATTATTTTTTTGTTTTTTGTTTGTTGTTGTTTTTTTTTCTCCTTTGGTGTGGATTATGGTGTACACGTTGCAGCTCAAATTGACTGTTGTTTTTTTTGTTTGTTTGTTTTGTTGTTGTTGTTGTTTGGAAAAAAAATGAAAAAATTCAATAAAAAGATCTTGAATTTGAAAACATTTAAGTTCAAGATGCTTACACTGCGACAAGTTCTCCAGTCTGTGAGATCTGGAGACTACGCATGTACAGTAAACTTAAAAGATGCCTATTTCCATATAGGCGTTTGGAGGAAACATAGTAAATTCCTCCGCTTTGCTTTTGAGGGAATCGCTTAGGAATTCAAAGATTTACCCTTTGGTTTAAAGACTGCTCCATGCACATTTACAAAATGTCAGGACGCAGCTCGGACCCCTCTCAGGAATCAAGGACTCAGGGTCATGAACTACCTGGATGACCTGCTGATTCTGGCTGAAAGCAGAAAGCAGGCCCAGTTACACTCTTACAAGGTGATTTCTCACTTAAGGTCTCTTGGGTTTGTTATAAACCTGCAAAAGAGCAATTTAACTTCGTCACGGTTTACCGTATTTCTGGGAGTACAGATCAACACCATCCAATACAGAGCATGGCTCTCAAAGGAACAGGTTTCCTCCATTCGCTCTTGCCTGAGCAAATTTAAATTGGACCATCGAGTCCCTGTAAAAACCTGCCAACGCCTTCTAGGCCTCTTGGCAGCAGCCATTCCATGTGTACGACACGCATTACTAAAAATGCGTCCCATGCAGCTGTGGCTGAACCAACGGATACAGCCTAACCTACCTAAACAAATGGGGAGGGTTTGTCACGATCCGTTTTGGTGTGAACCCAAAAAGCAGGCAAGATGATGAAGCAGGAGATGTTTTAAACTAAAACTTATTTATTTTCCAAACAACACAAAACAAAAGCCGGCGTGGCGGCAAAACTCTCAAACTAAGATTTTAGGCAGGCAGGCAAAAACAGGAAGGGTAGGATCAGGTAGGAACAGAGGACTGTGAAGTCTGTGACCAGAGCTGGAACCAAAAATTCAACAACAATGACTGAGCAAACTGCAGTGGCTGGCAGGAGCTTAAATGCTGAGCTTAACAGGTGGAAGGAATGAACACTGATTGCTAAGTTGAAGGCAGAAGGGGTGTGGTGAACAGTTGACTGACAGGGGTAGCTGTGAGAAAGACAGACTGCTGAAAAGCAAAACAGTAGGAAAAAACAAACAATGACATGAGGAGCAGAAACAAATCACAAGGAACAGAACAGAAGTCAGAAGGGCAGAAGAACAAAGAACATAATAGGAAGGGTCAGAAGACAGGAGCAGAGAAGGGTGACAGGCATTACTGGGATGAACTAAATAGGACTGGATAAACAGGGAAAGCATGGTGCAAGAAGAAAGGAGCAGAGGAGGGTGACAAGCATTACTGGGATGAACTAAATAGGAAGGGTCAGAAGACAGGAGCAGAGGAGGGTGACAGGCATTACTGGGATGAACTGAATAGGAAGGGATAAACAGGGAAAGCATGGTGCAAGAAGAAAGGAGCAGAGGAGGGTGACAAGCATTACTGGGATGACACTGGGATGAACTAAATAGGAAGGGTTAATAGGAAGGGTCAAGCTAGGGGAAAGGTCAGGCTAAGGCTAAAGGGTCAGCGGGGCCTAAAGGGTCAGCGGGGCCTAAAGGGTCAGCGGGGCCTAAAGGGTCAGCGGGGCCTAAAGGGTCAGCGGGGCCTAAAGGGTCAGCGGGGCCTAAAGGGTCAGCGGGGCCTAAAGGGTCAGCGGGGCCTAAAGGGTCAGCGGGGCCTAAAGGGTCAGCGGGGCCTAAAGGGTCAGCGGGGCCTAAAGGGTCAGCGGGGCCTAAAGGGTCAGCGGGGCCTAAAGGGTCAGCGGGGCCTAAAGGGTCAGCGGGGCCTAAAGGGTCAGCGGGGCCTAAAGGGTCAGCGGGGCCTAAGGGTCAGCGGGACCTAAAGGGTCAGCGGGGCCTAAGGGTCAGCGGGTCCTAAGGGTCAGCGGGGCCTAAAGGGTCAGCGGTGCCGCAGAACGTGACAGGGTTAGGATAAATTCAGAGTGCCTGGAGGCTCTGGAACCTTGGAGAAACATGTCCGTTTTCACGGATGGGGTCTCACTAGGAAGGGTGTCATCTCGTTTGTTCATCACAACGGATGCCTCAAAAACAGGATGGGGGCAATCTGTAGGAATCAGAATGCCCGCTGCCTTTGGAGTGAACAGGAAGCAAGATTACACATCAAGATTACACTTTGATCCTTATAGCACCCAACTGGCCGCAGAAAACGTGGTTTCCAGAGCTGATTTCAATGCTATCCGGGATACCATGGCATTTGCCTTCTCATAGGGACCTTCTGACTCAGGCGCATGGTCAACTCCTTCACCCGCGTCCTGAGTTGTGGAAACTTTCAGCCTGGCCTTTGAACGGGTCTGGCTGAGAGCCTAGGGCTTTGGTTGCTTTGTCCCAAAACAAATAAAAAAAAACAAATAAAAAACCTCAGAGAGTTTACAGGGGCCTGTGAGGTTACCCTGTGCCTGGCTTGGTTTTTTTTACCTCCATTTGCCATATTTATGCCCAGTGGAAACATTATATTGTTGTTTACATGTGGCATTTTTTCTCCTCTTAGCATATGCTTTCTACAGAAAGCAACTGGGAGATGCCTGTCTTTAAGACGGATGCTCTCGCATAAACTTTGCAGAGCATTTCAAGGGCGTGAATGGATTACGTTCCCATAGCAAGTATGTTGCACCGAGAGAACATGACTGAAAGGGAACTGAAAGTTATGCACCATAACTCATGTTCCCTGAAGGAAGGGAACGAGGTGCAACATAACTGGCCCTTTTCAATGCTGGAAGCTCGGTGAAGTGCAATTGTTGAGGAAGATGGAGGGGCGCTCACCGCCTAAATACCCAGAGGGCGGGGCCTCTGGTGCGGCGGTGACGCCCCTGCCGTAAAGGCGTGAGTATATTCCTTCAGGTAATCGCGCGGGGGCGCAATTCCCATAGCAAGTATGTTGCACCTCGTTCCCTTCCTTCAGGGAACATGAGTTATGGTGCATAACTTTCAGGTTTCTTCTCTGGTTTCAGGAAGGCCCAGTTAGGATATCCACATTTCTCTAGAGCCTGTCGTGTGTGATTTCTCCTTCTGCCTGGCTCCTGAGTTAGTGTGGACACTGTCTGCTCTGTGGTACAGAGTCCTGATGACTCCTAACTTGTAGAGGGTGATGGGAGTCAAACTGCAAATACTGGTCTGTGTGGGTGGGTTTGCGGTACACCTCAGTTTGCAAATGTCCTCCATCCTGAAAGCAGAGAATAAACAGGACTCCAGCCAGCAATCAGGTGAAAAGGAGGAACCCAAACCCAGACCAATGGTCGTTCTGTATGTTACGGGAGTTACAGAGAAATTGAGACGTTTATTTTCTAAACATAATGTCCCAGTGGCTTTTAAAACCCAAAATACATTACGGCAAAAACTGGTTCATCCCAAAGATCCAGTCCCCCGGCACAAACAGAGTAATATTGTGTATGTTTTTCAGTGTCAGGAGGGCTGTGATCAATCTTACATCGGGGAAACTAAACAGCCACTGGCCAAAAGGATGGCCCAGCACAGAAGATCAACATCATCAGGCCAGGACTCTGCGGTCTACACTCATCTCCAGGCCAGCGGTCACTCTTTCAGGTATGAGGATGTTCACATCCTTGATAGAGAGGACCAATGGTTTGAGAGAGTTATAAAGGAGGCCATCTTTGTGAAAAGAAACCATCTATTATCAAACAGAGTTGGAGGCCTCCGTGTTCAACTCCCCCCTATTACAATGGTGTTATTGCTAGTATCACTCAGCCCCTTGTGAATAGCAAGCAACCATCAGGGTGCTAACGATCCATCGTTAGGCTGATGGTCCTCCTTGATCATGTGAGCAGCGAGTTTTTGCTGTCAGCAGCCAACTGGTTGATCCACTGTGGGAGGGTGCTATTACATGGACTGAGCTGAACACAGCTTCTCAGACTGAAGGAAAGACGAAAAGTTTCTACATTTTTTGTTGTTGTTTGAATTGTTTTGTTTTTTGAATGTCTACCTGGATTATTGAGCATGCACCAGTATATTTGTAGGGTTTCTGGGGTCTGGTCATGCATGTTGTGTTTTTCCCTCATGTTTACCAGCCCTTCCTGCACTTGGGTTCAATACACAGACCACGATCATGTCAGAATCCAGAGACCATAAAGAACCCAGCAGGAAGACAAAAGCAACAGCTCCTCGCAACCCACCTCCTCCCCAAACGCCCCCTGCTTTCCCGGAGGTATTTTCAAATGGAGGGGGGCAACACGCTCGGACTTGCTGCAGGAGGGATGGGCAGCAGAACCGAGCCGGCTTCACCGATCTCCAGTGCACGTCTCCTCAGACGCAGCAAAGTCCTCGCCCAACTGTTTCCCTTTGTGAGGGGAGGACGTTGCACCTGTCACTGGGGGGAGGACGTCGCACATGCCTGCGTACCTGTCGCTGGGGGGGAGGATGCCACACCTCCCTGCGCACCTGCCATCAGGGGCAAGGAACCCGGCAGCACGACAATCTGTGGGAAAGATTGCTCGTCGTGGAGGACATCATCTCCAGGTGCGCTGGGGCTGACAGCGACGACGGCTCGATGGAAACATGGCAGCAGTTCCAGCAGGCGTGGAGAGAGAGGCGNCGGCTTCACTGATCTCCAGCACACGTCTCCTCAGACGCAGCAAAGTCCTCGCCCGGATGTTTCCCTTCGTGTGTGTGGGGGGGGGGACGTCGCACCTATCACTGGGGGGGAGGACGTCGCACACGCCGGCGCACCTGTCGCTGGGGGGGAGGATGCCACACCTCCATGCGCACCTGCCGTTAGCGGGAAGGAAGCCGGCAGCACCCACAATCTGTGGGAAAGATTGATCGTCGTGGAGGACATCATCTCCAGGTGTGCCGGGTCTGACAGCAATGACGGCTCGATGGAAATGTGACAGCAGTTCCAGCAGGCGTGGAGAGAGAGACGCATGCTACGCTCACTGCTGCTCGCTCCTCCTCAGTCTGGGTCTCCTCCCAGCTCACCACCAGCTGATCACTCCTCCTCACCTTCAGATGCACACAGTCCGGGTCCCACATCAGCTGTCTCTGTCTGGCTGTCCACGCCAGCAGCACCTGCACCGGACCAAAACACCTGGTCTCAAATATGTTTAAAAACATTTAAAATGACTAGAATCTCTAATTTACAATTAATGCAGTATAAAGTTCTCAATACATAGTTCCCATGTGACGTCACATCTGTGGGTTGTCCTGTTTGACCCTCCCACAGGAAGGCTAAGCAGCAGTTGGAGCGCGTTCTAATGGATGTCCATTTTTCACGTTGTTTTTTTTTGTTAATTTCTAATTAATTGCAATGGTTACTTCGTGTTGTGTCAGTGGGTGTTCCAGTCGGGTAGACGTTTGGGCAACGCGCAGGTTTCACTTAATCAAAAAAAAAGTAAACGTGAAGGATTTATTTCATCGGAGAAACTCACACCGCCCCATCTCTGCTTGGATCTGCTCAGAAGATCGTGCTTTTGGCCGGTAAACAAAATATTCTACATAAATCATTTTGTGAAACAATGTTAGAGTACAACTGTCTGTGTGTTAGAGCTGTTTTTTTGTTTGTTTTTTTTTCCATTATTTTAGTGACACCGTCTTGCATGCTGTGGCTAGCTTAGCATCTCGCTAACGCGGCCTCCTCACGGTCCACCGGGACCGGCGGGGAGACCGTCCCAGTGGGAGAAGGAGGACGGGAGCCAAGTCGTGCGGGCGACGCGTCGGTCCCATGGGACGTGCCCCCGCGGCCGCGACGGATCCACGCCGTCCGATGAGCTCGACGGACCATCCGCTCCAGATGCTAACAACATGCTAACTTCCAACACGGTAACACTCAAAGTGCTGGTTCTGGTCTGTGTTCAGCCTGGACTGTTTGTGCTGGCTGTGTGTTATTTTAGTTAAACCTTTTTTTAGCTGGTTAGATCTGATTGAGACAGTTTACACATCTTTTTTGGATTTAAAGCTGTAAAGCTCTGTGCTGTAAAGCTCTGTGCTGTGAATCCGGTGTGCGCTCTTTGTAGTAATTAAATAATTAATGATATCGGAGTAACTACTTTGTGACAAGTTGTCTGATTCGTCTGCCATGATTTCTTTCTCAAACTCATTTAACTCGACCACTGCCATTTTGCTGTTGTTCCTTGGTGAAGCTGTGGTAGCTCGTGTTTTTGTCCGTATAATTTGCTCTGCTAGTTCGCCATTTTGCCTTTCTCTGCCTTCAGATGTGGTGCGGAAGCCGGTATGGGGGCGTGTCTGGGAACTATGTATAGAGTACATTATACAGGTCAGCGAATGTTTAGGATGGGATTTACATCATCTAACAACTGCTTACAGTGCACAGGAAATATACCTGATGATTATATCCTGGTATAGAGAAAGGAATATGTCTCACTCAAGAGTATTTAAAAAAAAACTCAACTATTTCCGGGCTATCTTTGGCCTTACGTTTTATTTATGTGAAATAAATTGGCCTTTGCAACTGAACTCCGTGGCCAAACTCTCGCTGACAACATTGTGTTTGTAATATATTCTGTCAGCTATGGACTGAGAGACACAATGCAGTCGGTGCTGGAGACCATGAGGGAAAATATCAGTGCTGAGCTCGATCAGTGTTAGCATGCACACAACACCCCCACCCCCTCAGAGGTGAGGAACAGTCAAGATTCCCAAAGATCCAGTCCACAGGCACAAACAGAGTAATATTGTATATTTATTTCATTGTCAGGAGAGCTGGGATCAGTCTTACATTGGGGAAACTAAACAGCCAATGGCCAAAAGGATGGCCCAGCACAGGAGATCAACATCATCAGGCCAGGACTCTGCTGTCTACAATCATCTCCAGGCCAGCGGTCACTCTTTCAGGGATGAAGATGTTCACATCCTTGATAGAGAGGAACTATGGTTTGGGAGAGGAGTAAAGGAGGCCATCTTTGTGAAAAGAAACTGTCCATCATTAAACAGAGGAGGAGAATGAGAATGGGGGTGCATATTGTGGTCAGTGGGGGAGCTGGCCCCCTGGGAGGGCATTGCCACCTCAGTTCTTCCTCCCCATCCCGACATCTTCCTCCGCCCACTCCATCACACCACCACTCAGACAGGGCCTTGGGGTTCAGGTACACTACTGAGCTGCGGGGATAATCCTCCATCTCCATGTTTCGTGGAGTCCTGGGGCCTCATGTATCAACCGTGCGTGCGCACAGAAACCGTGCGTACGTCACTATCCACGCAAAACCCCGTATGTATCAAAACTGAACTGAACGTGAATATGTGCGCATCCAAGTACATTTCCACGCCAGCCCCATGGCTTGCGTACGCACGTTTCTGTGGTTCTTGTTCCTTTGGCGACACTTACAGGTGATTCAGAGAAACTGAAGCCCCACAGTCTGTGGTTGACTTTAAGAGCGGCTTGAAGACCTTTCTTTTCAACCGAGCATACTTTACTCATGATTCTACTTTTGATCATAGCTGATACTGTTGTTGATTTTAATTGTTTTATTATTTGTTTTATTGACATTTAATTCTGTTGCACCTTGTAGCACTTTGAGATTTCCATTAATGAAAAGTGCGTTATAAATTGAATTCATTATTATTATTATTATTATTATTATTATTATTATTATTATTATTATTATTATTATTATTATTAACTGTTCATGATGTGAAAATGATTAATATTCCCACCAAACACACGATTAACAAGTATTACATCCACATGACGCAGTTAAATACTGTAAAGGACGCGCAAAGTTGTGCAAAGAATAAATTTAACAGGAACGGATTCATTCAGCCTTACTGGAGGATATAATAAATAGTGTAACACGCAGAGCATTTATTTATAAACAGATATAATTGTCTGATCTAGGATATGGCTTATCAGCCGTTTTCAGAAATAATCATTCTTCAGTTTGGCACTGCTGCGCTCTGGAGCATGCAGAAGCAGCGATCAAACTGTTCCCGAGCTGAGGGAGCTGCAGGCCGATCAGGACTGTCCAGTCCACACAAAGCCGATTCATGTCCAATGGAATGTCTCATCTATATGATTCCAAAGGCTGAGTGGTCGCGCTTTGGAGCGCGCGCGCACCCCGCGCGCAGCGTTTGGAGACTCCAACATCACGTCATGTCATGAAAACTCTCCACTGAGACGCACAGACCCGTTTCTTCATATCATCTATTAAATAAACAAAGATCTATGTTCTACCAAACATCTAAGTTCCTCTGTGTTTACAGTAATTATGGTAATAAACTCGTGCGCGAAGTTAATATTTTCACTCAGAATGAATGAATGGGCCGGTTGCGCACCAAAGCAGGGTGCGCGCACACACAAATACCGACACACAATCACTCGTTCTTTGCGTGATGAACACATTTTATTACTATTCTTACTTAGGATTTTTTTCCTCACTCATATTATATTAAATTCATTATTTTCCTGAATCTAGAAATGATTTCTGATCGCGCAGGGATCAAACAAACATGTCCTTCACACATGCAGGAAGTAATTTGCATCTGTTTAACATATGTAAATGAAGGCGTGTCAGGGGAGGTGTCTCACGTGCGCTCAGTTCCACGTTAGTTGTGATGTACAAAAGGAATGTGCGTGGATTCAGGTGTACGCACGGTTTGATACATCTGGATTTTTTTGTGCGTGCACAGTTTTCTGGATTTGACCGTGCGGCACTTTTCAGTAAGAAATCCACGCAAGTCTTTGTACATGAGGCCCCTGGGCCCCAATTTTTATACAACCTAGACACTTACTTATAACATTCTCACAACACATGCATATATAGTCAAGTCAAGTATAGTCATCTTTATTTATAGAGCACAGATATAACAGATAAACTGCTATCAAGGTGCTTTACAACAACATCAAAAAGAAATAAAAGCAGAAAACTGTAACACACACTAATGCTAACTATAAAATTAACAGCAATAAAATATAATCAAAATGTATAAGAACAGCAATTTAAAAAGAAACACAGAACAAAATCCACTAAGTCAGCTCACCCAGTATGAAACGCTAGAGAGAACAGATGAGTTTTTAGGAGGGATTTGAACAGGTGAAGGGAGGTGGCCTGTCTAATGTTGGGGGTGTAGTGATACAGCTTCATCTCGCTGAAACACTTTTTCACTGAAACTCTCAGTGAAACACAGAACACTGATTTATTTTATTAAATTGAATCAAGGCACAAATTAAATCACGAGACACTCTTATTATTCTACGTTGTGTTAATTCAATTATATCAAATGAATAACCTTGTGTTAAGTGAGCATTATTGAATTCAATGTTTGATAGTCAAAGACTCTGTTTAATTCAAACTGTTTAATTCAAGCTGAACATCTTCTTAATATAAATGTGTAATGATGCACTTTTTCTCTGGAACCTGCAGTAAAGAACAGTGAAACTGTTTATCTCATTTGGTTTGAATTCAGGACAATAATCACGTCAACAAGATACTCTTTATTTTTGTCCTAATTAATAATCAGAAGATTATCTCTGGTTTTGTTAGTATCATCAGTAGGTTTCTAATGTTGATACTGTAATTACATTGTTTTAATCAAAGTGACCGGTCATCAGTGTTGTTTAAAGTGTTAACAGTTTTTTCAGTTTTTCTCATAAAGGCTGGCGCCTAAAAACTAACACTTCTTTCCTTCATTTTCTGACATCATCAAACCTCTTGACCTCTTCCTCTGATGTCATTTTCATGCCTCCTCCTCCGCCAATGGCCAATCGGGAAAGACTAAGTTTCTAGGTCAAGTTCCCTTTTTAAAGTTCCACTTCCGGCTTCTTCTTTAGTCTGCTGGGGAAATTGAACTATTGTGTTTTCTCCTAAGAGCTGGATGAACATTGTTCAACATGCCAATGACACGTCATCAGCTAAGGACTCATAGTATTGCTGGCTATAAGTCCGCCTCGAGCTCTTAAGCTCCAACTTTTGAATTAATTTCCCTCTCGAGTGATGTTTTATTCTGAAACATCAACCTGGAAATGCCGCTATTCTGGTGTGATTAACACAGACGTCCGGAGACTCTGAAATGGTAAAAATGGACAACTGACCCAAGGAGACTGATCATCTTTGAAGGTAACGAGTTGTCAGATGTTTTTCCAAGTGTACCGGCGGCTAGCAAGCATCTGCCGGAAAGTGTGCAATCTCTGGTTTGTAACACATCTTCTCAAGTTAACTCCCTGACTATCACTTCCTCCATCTTTTCGACTCCTCATGCTAAAACCTCTCCTTAAACTTATCTGCCAGTAACTAGACTTTAAGAAATATTTGCCTACAGATATAAAGTAATGTCATCTCATTACTTGTTCTGTTGTTCCAAAATTGAATCTGTCGACGTTGTTTATATGAAAATTGATCAGAACCAATCCGTTATACACGTTTGATGTAATTTTATGATTCTGTTAATAAATGATTCAGTTCTGCTGAACCAACATAAATTAATGTTTCATGCCTGTTACATCTACAGTATTCTGACCACACAATTTATTTGTAACTTCCTTAAAAAGAGAGGACTTGTGAAATAATTGTTGATAATGTATATCAGGTATAAACTCCTTATTCTTACATCTAGTGTATAAAACTGATCAGTAAATCTGATCTCTCCTATATTACTACAACTGGTGGCCTGTTTGAGTCTCTAGAAAATTATTTTTTATTAATTTGTGTGTTAATTTGTGTGTGATTATGAACACGTTATGTTGGAATAGTGAGATATCCAAGTTTTTTTAGTGTCCTAGATTCAAAACTGAATGAGATAATAATACTGTATCTTCACTGCAGGTTTTAGAGGAAAAATGCATCATTATCAACATTTGAAATAACATTGTATTTTAGCAGGGGTGTTGAATGTGCTTTGATTCAAACTAATAAAATAAAGTCAGTGTTCTGCGTTTCACTGAGTTTTCAGTGAAAAATGTCTCAGAGAGATGAAGGCATGTATCACTACAACGTCATCAGCTACATGCACCATTTCTTCACCAATTTTGGAGTTGGAGAAACTGATGTGGATATTCACTGTGACAACTGCAGTGGGCAAAACAAAAACAACTTCATGTTGTAGTATGGCACCTGGCGGGTTGGATACAAACTTCACTCTACACTTAGCCTCCACTTCCTGATTGCTGGCCACACCAAATTTTCTCCAGACTGTGGCTTTGGACTGATCAAGCAAGCCTACATGCTGCCCAAAGTTAATGATTTGACTGTCAAGGTAAATCTATTTAATTTAACAGGAGAAACAATCAACGATATACATGAAAACTGATATACTTATTTTTAGGGGTGCACCGATAAATCGGCCGACCGATTTATTGGCCCTGATTTCCTTAATTTTGGGAAATCGGAAATCGGCCAATGCTTGCATGAGAAACTGAAAGTTATGCACCATAACTCATGTTCCCTGAAAGAAGGGAACGAGGTGCAACATAGATGCTATGGGAAATTGCGCTCTGCACGATTACCTGAAGCAATACAATCACGCCTTTACGGCAGGGGCGTCACACCAGAGTCCCCTCCCTCTGGGTATTTAAGACGCGGACGCCTATCCTACTTTCTCTAGAATGCACTTCACAGAGCTTTCAGCATTGAAAGGGCCAGGTATGTTGCACCTTGTTCCCTTCCTTCAGGGAACATGAGTTATGGTTCATAACTTTCAGTTCCCTTATCAGTCAGTCACTCGGTGCAACATAGATGCTATGGGAACGTAATCCATTCATGCCCTTGAAATGCTCAGCAAAATGCATGTGAGAAAATCTGCCTTAAAACGACAGGTACTTCCCAGTCGCTCTCTACAGGGTATGTAGAGAGCACAGTCTGAGAAGAGAAACGCCACATGTAGAAACATCAATCTGATGTTACCACTGGACACGTAGATGAAACAATAGCTAGAGACAGCACAAGCGTGCTCCGCTAATGTAATTACCCACCATCTCCTTTTCCCTGGAAGTTTTGAGAAACAGGAGGAAAAGGGCAAGGGGCCCCTTACGCCACTGGCAACCAGATGGCAATGTGGAGGTAAAGAACCCAGTTCAAGCACAGGGTAACCCTCCAGGCCCCAGGGGAAAGATGTTCGTATATACAAGAGGTGTATGCTGTTGCTGACCGTTTTTTTTTTTTTAAACGATCCAACCATAGGCCCTTAGCCAGTTCCCTTCAGAGGCCAGGCTGAAAGCTACCACAGCTCCGGACGTGGGTGCAGAAGCTACCCATGTGCCTGAGTCAGCAGGTCCCTGTGGGAAGGCAACTGCCATGGTACCCCTGATAACATTGAGATCAATTCTGGGAACAATTCCGGGACCATCAGTATAAGGGAGAGGGATCCCTGACGTACACATTCCAGTGTCACCTGGATCAAAGGGACAGGTGGAAAAGCGTAGTACAGCACCCCTGTTGGCCAAACATGGGCCAGAGCGTCCGTTCCCAACGGTGCGTCCGTTTCCTTTAAAGAGAAGTAGGTCACACTGTGAGCTAGCTCTGCAAGCGAACAAGTCCACTGAGGCTCTCCCAAACCGTGACCAGATCTGTTCCACGACTCGTGGATTCAGTCTCCATTCTGACGCCAAAAGAGGCCCTCTCGAGAGGGCATCAGCTCCATAATTCACTTCACTGGGAACATGCGTCGCCCTCTGCGACAATATTCTTGGAGCACACCATGTGAGCAACTTCCGCGTCAGGCCGGGGAGGGCTTGGGATCTTGTCTCTCCCTCCCTGTTGATAAAGGACACCGTGGTCCTGTTATCTGATTTCACCAGGACGTGCTATCCTACAATCAGACCTTTTCCAAAAAAGTATTTTACTGATAGGAATACGGCCAACAATTCCAGGAAGTTAATATGTAATCTCGCTTCCTGTTCATTCCACAGGCCTCGGGCGTTCTGATTTCTGCAGACTGCCCCCCCCCATCCTGTTTTTGAGGCATCCATCGTGATGACCACGCGAGATGACACTCTACCTAGCGGGACCCCTTCCGTGAAAACAGACAAGTCTCTCCAAGGTTCCAGGGTCCTCAGGCACTCTGAATCTATCCTAACCTTTCCTGTTCGACCAGGCAGGGCAGGATGTGTCTGTTGGTTTAGCCACACTTGTAGGGCCCGCATTTTCAGCAATGTATGTGGCACACAGGGTATGGCTGCTACCAAGAGGCCTAAGAGGCGTTGGCACGTCTTCAGGGGACCTGCTGATCCAGTTTAAACTTTGTCAGGCAATGGCGAATTGAGGAAACTCGTTCCTTTGAGAGCCATGCTCTGTAGCGGATGGTGTAGACCTGTACTCCCAGAAATACGGTAATCCGCGATGGGGTTAGGTCACTCTTTAGTAGATTTATGACAAAACCGAGAGACTCCAAGTGAGAAATCACCCTACAGGAGTGCGACTGGGCCTGCATTCTGCTTCCGGCCAGAATCGAGAAGTCATCCAGGTAGTTCATAATCCTGACTCCATGATTCCTAAGAGGGGTCAGGACTGCGTCCAGACATTTAGTAAATGTACACGGAACAGTCTTCAAACCGAAGGGTAAGGCCTTGAATTCATAAGCCTTCCCTTCGAAAGTAAAACGAAGGAATTTTCTGTGTTTCCTCCACACGCCCACATGGAAGTAGGCGTCCTTCAAATCCACTGTACATGCGTAGTCTCCTGGTCTCACAGACCGGAGGACCTGCCGTAGTGTAAGCATTTTGAACTTGAAAGTTCTTATTCTCTTGTTCAGAGTTCTGAGATCCAGGATCGGCCTCAGGGAATGATCCCTTTTGGGCACCAGGAAGTACTTGCTGTAATGACCGGAGCGTAGTTTACGTTTCGGGACCAAACTTATTACTCCTTTCTGTAGCAACGTCAATACTTCCTCCCTTAGCACGTGTGCGCGTGCAGGGTTAATATTCGATTGCAGCACCCCTGTGAAGGGGGCGGTCTCTTGGCGAACTGCAGCTTGAGCCCATGACAAATTGTATTCATGACCCATTCATTTGGCAGACATGCCCTTCAGGCATGCGCATGCGCCTTGAGCTTGGAAGGCATGTCTAATCGCTGCTTGTCATGTTTGAGTGCGGGAGGGGTGACCTTTGACCCCTCTCGCGAGTTCTCGAGCAAGCTGGTCAGCCCGACAGAAGATATAGCGAGAACTGACTCTCTCAGACAGAGCTTGCGCATCTTGCTACGGTTCATAGTTTGACCAAGTGGTCTGTGTTTTATAAGTGTAGGACTCGAGTCAAGAACCAGGGCAGTCTGTGCTTTGGTACTTTTATTTTTGAATATGCATGAAACAGTGTTTGTTTTTATTACACATACAATAGGCGAGTCATGTTCAGTGCGCACACACATGTCACCAGATCCTCGTAGTGTTTTACAAGTGAAGACTGGGCTTAAAAGGTCAGGTTCCCGTACCGTGTGGTTGGGCAAACTTGTAAGATCATGAGTTTATCCTGTTTCATCAGGCCCGAATCTGCTTTCCACATGAGGTCATCGAGGAGGCCCTCGGCCTTTCCGCCTGATGCTGAAAAGGCTCTTTGTCGCCAGCGGGTCTCTTCCGCGGAGGGTGACGCATGACTTCCTTGGGGGGTACAAAGCTTTTCCTCGGCAGCCCCTCGCGGAGGGTTTCCGCCTGTTTGCGCCTCTGTTCCATCCTGTCCTGGATGCGTTCCAAGGCTCCCCCGAAGAGTCCCGTCGGCTCGATCGGGTGCTGGAGGAAGGGGGACCTCTGGTTTTCTGGGAGGTCCGTTAAAGTTAACCAAAGATGGCGCTGGGCGACAACCACTTCCGCCATTGCTCTGCCTTGCATGATGGCTATTGTCCCCATCATGCGGAGCACAAAGTCAGAAGCCCTACAGACCTCCTCCATGGTCTCTGTTGCGACTTGTTCATTTGTCGTTACCTGGAGTTCCTGTAGCTTTTCTGCCAGGTACGCTTGCATCATGGTCGAAGCGTTCATTGCACGAGCCGCGAGGCCCTGAGCCCGGTAGCATTTCTTGAGGTGTTTCTCCGAAGCGCGGCAGGCCCTACTGGGCAACGCTAGCTTGGCCCCGTAGCTACGGGGGCCAGATGAACCGCCAGGGTCTCCTCTATCTGGGGTGCGCTGGTTAGACTTGCTGCCTCAATTCCCACGACATCCAGGAGCCGGGAGAGTGGCAGCATCATGGGAGCTCCGGGTTCCGCCCAGGAGCACGTGAGCTCCATGAGGAAGTCCGGAAAATGGGCATTTTCTGCGACGTCGTCGGCTGCTGCTTCGCGTAGAAATAATTCTCCGCCAGCCTCGTAACCTGTTGGCGAGGCGTAGGGTCTCGTCACACGACCTGCAGAGCATCCGCAACTCTGCGGCACAAGTCGAACAGAGCACGGACCGACACGTCCGGTTCCGGTAGAACTTGCGCCAGGTTCTGAGAGGAATCCGCACTTTCCCCTCTGCAACCGTACGCGGCGTCTTGGTCGGACACACAGCGTAGAGTCTTCGATGGGAACCGAGGAGTCCGACACGTTCTCCTCCCCAACCTGACCGTTGCATTCCAGGTCAATGTTCTCGAGCTCCGGTTCGGGAGCGAGCAGTTCTGTGTGGCGTGCGGCCTTCAGTGCCGCGGCCTTCTCCATGGTCTTAGCAAACGCGTCCGTGCGGCGTTTCCGCACTACCGCAGGCATCCAACAGTAGTGGGAGCAGGAGTCGGGGGATTCCAGCGCTTTTCTTGCGTGCAGGATCCCTAGGCAGACGGGACAGGCCTCGTGGATGTCTGTCGCCGAGAGGGAGTAGCCGCTGGGGCAGGGGTGTGAGCGAAGGCTCGCCGTCCTGCTGGTTTTCTTCGGAAACTTTGTCCTCCGTTTTCCCTTCTCGGAAGCCATGTCCGGAGACAAGAAGCGTCGAGGCTATTCCTAGTTTCCTTTTGTTCGAAGACGTCCTCTCCGTCGTGTCGCTTTCGCTGGCTAGCCTGCTAATGGTTAGCGGGTAGTGTTGTGACGCAGTTAGCGCCGTCGAGCGAAGCAGCTGCAGAGAGAGAAGAAAACTTCTAGGTAAGTAGAAAAACGCTGGACTAGCTTTCGCCAACCCAGCAGTACGCAGGAAAATTTCTCTATACGCTCAGGAGCAAGCTCACCTCTGATCGAGCGATGTGACAACAGAGAAGTCCCACGAAGTTCAGGTATTTCAAGCGAGGTGAAGGGCAATAAGAGAAAGTAGGATGGGCGTCCGCATCTTAAATACCAAGAGGGTGGGGACTCTGGCGTGACGCTGACGCCCCTGCCGTAAAGGCGTGATTGTATTCCTTCAGGTAACTGCATGGAGCACAATTTCCCATAGCATCTATGTTGCACCAAGTGACTGACTGATAAGGGAACCGATTTTACCGATTTTTTTGGGGGGTTTATCAACAATTGTCTAAACTTCATTTATATTTCAGAGCACTACCTTGTGACCAGTTAAAACAAGTTTGTATTGTTTCTAGAATATTGTTCAAGGCTCGGTTTTTCAACAAAATAAGATTGAAATTTGAAGTCGCATTGTGACCTTACAACATCCAACAGTGTTGCTTATAAAACTAAATCATATCAGACTAAATCGGCAAGTCAGACTTTGTAGAAATCGGTGATCGTGGTCGGCAGTGGTGGGCACCAGCCCGCTAAAGCGCAAATCCACTAATTGCAGACCTAAACAATTTGTTTGCGCTTTAGCGGATTTACTAATTTTTATAATTCATAAACGGATTTGTGCTTTTTCTATTTAAAATGCAGTACCGCTAATAACTAATTATCTATCAGTATTCATTGTCTTGAACAATGGAAATTTTAACTGTTATGAATCACAATGCACATGATCCATTCTACAACTCCCCTCCCAACTAAAAGCAATCATTGAGAGAAGGTATATGTCCATTCTTCCTGTTGCTTTCAGTCATGGTTCTGATTTTACAGACATTTCCCACAATGCTACCGTGTCTGCTTACGTAGCAGGAAGGCAATGGTTAATGTTTCCTGTACTCCGTGCTTTGCTTTCGTCATGTGCCCATAATGCATTGCAGCGCTTCAGTTTTCCAGTAAACAGTTTTAAAATTACTTTATCGATGCATTTTTAATGAAAAATCTACAATAAACAAAAGAAAAAGACAAAGAAGCAGCCGAAATAGCAATCCTCAACACATTCAACAACTTTTTAATTTTTAGACCATGAGCGAAAGGTCTATTTTAGGAAATGACATCCCCAGCGATTCACGATTATAGGTAGGATGAAGGTGTATAACAATTCATGCACCGCTAGTTGGCAGTGTAGTGCAAATATTGCATAACTTATTGTTGGCTATCAAGTGTTGAATTGAACTTGCGCTTTAAAATTAGCTTCCGCTAGTTTTCCTAAGACATAAGCGCTTTAGAAATTGCGGAACTAATTTTTGGACTAGCGCTGCCCACCACTGGTGATCGGCCAAAAAACTGCAATCGGTGCACCCCTACGTTATTTTAATTGTTGCTCTTGCTGTCATCAGGTAGTGGAAAACAGCTCTCTTGAGAGTCTGCTCAACATCCCACAGTTGGATGGACTGGAAGATGGTGCAGTGAAAGTCAAGACCTTTGACTGGCAGGCTCACCTGAGTCCCCACTTCCGAAAACTCCCACGGATAAAGAGTTATCAGTACTTCAGGTAATCACATACAAATTTCCACATTGTCATTATCATCAACTTTATTTATAAAGCACCTTAACACTAGCCACAGCTAAAACAAAGTGCTCAACATCGGATACACTGGTTTTAATGTCCAGTTGTGTCCTTTCATTCACATCTTTGATACCAACAGACCAGGAGTGGTTCTTGCTAGAGCTCACAGTGATGCAGAGCCTGTCAGCTTTCAGCTACTGCACCACCTAGAAGTTTTACCCCCTCTGAAGTGCATTCCTGTTCTGCCCACACGGGCTGACCATCGACAGGCAGACCTTTCTATATGCAAAGATAAGGCCTTTCTGCTCTGATGAAGCAAAATACATCACTTGTCCAGCACCTAAAACTTGTTAGAAAGCTGTGTGACATCTTTAAAATAAGTCTATGCAGGAGTTTGGTGTGTGTGAAGCCTTATTTTCTTTTGTTTTTCCCCTTTTAACACCAGCCACAGCAAGGCTCCAGACAAGACAAGACAACATATAGAACAACTAATAACAATATGTTGAAACTAGGGATAGGGCCGATCCGATCCGGTATCGGCCTCTGATATCACCATAATTTACGTATCTGATTTTTCGATCCAACCTTCCGATATTTTCCGATCCATGATGCACGTTGGCTTCAAGCTGTGGAATGGATTTCCTGAATGGAGGCATGTCTCGTGAACCCAGAGTAATAAGACCCGCCTCACATTCATGAAATCCATTTCATAGTTTGTAGCCAGCTACAACGTGAGGGCTGATAGAGTAGCATCTTAGCTAACAGCAATCTATTTTTTCATCGTAACATGTCCGCTGTGTGGAAGTATTTTACACTAAACACCACAAGACAGCAACATGCAATGTCTGCAGAGCCATAGCACCACATTAAACCGTGGTCAAGTTAGTTTTACATTGGACGTTTGAGCTCTGGGGCTTCAGCGGGACACCACTCTCACTGAACTGAAACACAGGCATCTCGACCTGGCCATCGGCGTCCAGTCCGACCCGGCCAGCCACGTCCCCATCTCAGTAGAGGGACAGGCTGAAAGGGGCTTACCGAAATCAGAGAGCCCGCCATGGATTGAACAAAAAAAAAACATACTGCTGAAGCCACGGAGCTCAAATGTTTACCAAGAAGTTGCTAAACTTCATCGTAATTTATGACCAACCGCCATCAGCTGTAGAAAATGAAGGATTTCTTATGATGAAGTTTAGCAACTTCTCTGTAAACATTTGAGCTCCGTGGCTTCAGTGGTGTATTTTTCTTGTTCAGTCCGGGACGGGCAGCCTGTCCCTCACCGAGACGGGGACACCGCTGGCAGGGTCGGGATGCCTGTGTTTCAGTTCAGCGAGAGTGGCGTCCCGCAGAAGCCCCGGAGCTCAAATGCCCAACATAAAACTAACTTGACCGCAGTCCAAGATATAGTTTACCCTCCAGGAGATATTTATCAGTACAACAGTAGACAATCATGAAAAAGCACATTTATTAAAAATTACAAGAAAACGGAATATAAAAAACGAAACGTAAATGGCTACATTATAAAGCGATGTAAAATACTAAAAACAGGAACATGTCTGAGTTGGTTTATGCCATGAACTTAGCAGATGTAAAGCTATTTATAATTTTATTTAATTCATTTATTCATTCATTTAAAAGACAAAATAAAACAAATTCATCAAAAAGAAACCACTGAATGAAAAGAGTGTAAAAAGGAGAAAAAAAATCTTATATCACCCCATTATTTAAAAGAATATATAAAATAACTTTAAACAAACAATCACTAAAATTAATCACTTTAATATCCACTTTAAAGCTAGGAATAAAATAAAACAAGTTTTGGGTTAGCAGGATTTAATTGTAACTTTGAAACTTATACAACATTAATAAAACTTACTTCAAGTTGCCTTTTTGGACATACTGTACATACATATATGTATACACATTGTACTTGAGAGGAGATTATTACAGCCTCATCTGAAATCAATGATGATGAGGATATCGGAACAGGATCGGTGTCGGCCGATATCCAGATTTAAGTATCGGGATCGGATTGGAAGTAAGAAAATATAGATCGGTGCATCCCTAGTTTAAACCCAGTTGAATCAGTTTCCGTGTCCTCCTTAGTTGTGACCCTTGTTTTTTGGGGTGGGCTGTAACAATAACTATTGTGACACAACAATCAACATTATTAATGTGTAAAACATGTCATAATAACATAAAATACAATTCTTTGTATTCATGTATTTTTTTTTAAAAGATCAAAAGGAATTTTGCTAGCAAAGCTGAAGTTCTGCAGACCTTCCTAGGCAGAGTCTGTGTTGGCCGTCAGTGCTGGGGGTTGGGGTTAAGGCAAATTAAAGTAAATGAACTGCAATTGTTAACACCCCCAGGAAACGCTTCAGGAATGGGGACATTCTTCTGAAACTTTGAGGCCTGTATTCTCCCTAATCTTATTTGCAGATTGCCAACATTGAAATGGCTGTATCTTCTTCATTTTTTATTTTATTTTTGATTACCATGTGTTTGACATCATCGGATAGCTTAAAACCCACACTTTCAGATTCTGTAAAAAACTCAAAATGACTTGTTCCTGGTTTTGCCATGACCAGTCACATATACTACATTCACTAAACTAAGAATACACTAAACTAAGAATACGCTAAGCACCAATGGTACAAAAACAATGCGCCAAAACAACAGCAGCACACACATGAGTCTGTATGAGCAGATGAGGACTAATGAACACAGCAACATGAAATAATCAGCAGCATGTGATCAGCATCATGGATAGTCAGCAGCACATATCAACAACCAAGTGGCATTACAGTGATTTTTCACATTAAGTTTCATAGTGATTTTTCCTGGTTAAAGATTCATGCGTCTAACAGCCTCAGGGTAGAAGCTGTTCCTCAGCCTGGTGGTTCTGCACTTAATGCTCCTCAACCTACTGCCTGAGGGGAGCAGGGCAAAAAGTGTGTGCTGGGTGTGTTGGGTCCTTCATGATGCAGGTGTAGATGTCTGATGGTGGGGCAGTTGACTCCAACATCTTCTGTGCAGCCTATCACCACTCTCTGTAGAGCTTTTCTTTCTGAAGCTGTGCAACCACCATGCCACACGTTGATGCTTGAGCACAGGATGCTCTCCACTGCACACCTGTAGAAGGAGGTGAGGACTGAGCTTCCCAGTCCAGCTCGTCTCAGCCTCCGGAGGAAGTCGAGTTTCTGATGAGCTTTCTTGATCAGGCTGGTAGTGTTGCTCCAGCTGAGGTTGTCATTCAGGTGCGCACCCAAGTACTTGTAGCTGGAGACCACTTCCACTGCCGATCCTCTTGGGTGGGGGTTGGGGTGAGGGGCGGTTATTCCTTCTGAAGTCCACAAACATCTCCTTTGTCTTATTCACGTCTTATTCAAAAGTAAACTACTGTATAGAAATTAACTCAGGTTTTTTTCTGACATTTCAAAACTGCATCATATACATATCAACAAATGACTTAAAGTATTATTGTATTAGTACAGTTGCTACCTAATATTTTTCCAGACATAATAATTCTAAAGGCTGATTTAAACCAGCTGTAAAAGAAAGCATAAATCAATGGATTTAATGCTGAGTTTGTCAGTCCAACACAGATAAATGCTTCAAGCACAGGAACTGGAATTGAATTATTGGTAAATGGCAGAAGAGTAAAACAAAAAAAGAAAGGAGTCCAGCAAAATATAAACACTCCCAGAACAATAGCCAGAGTTTTGGTAGCCTTTCTCTCCATCTTACTGATAGTTGCTCCACATTTCATTCTGGTTTGGATGTTTTGTGCCTGCCTCTGTGCAACAAGAAAAATCTTCAGGTAAACACACAAAATTATGACAAGTGGAAGGTAAAAAGATAAAATGGGTGCAACTATGTTTCTCAGTAGAACTTCAACAAAACATTTTTCTTGACATTTTTCTTTTGATTTTGTTGTTGCTGCAATTGCATTAAGTGCAGAAGCTCCCCAGCTTACAGTGATCATAAAGACAACAACATGACGGCTAATTTTAGATTTATATTTTAATGGCTGACAAACTGCACAATATCTGTCTACAGAAATACAACATAGGTGTAAAATAGAGCATGTACAAGAATATATTCCTAAACTGTCTCGAATCTTACAAATTAAATAATCTTGGAACATGCATAAGGTGAATGAGAATACCATGCATAAAGGAAATACTATGATCCCCACAAGCAAGTCAGCCACAGCCAGAGATAGAATGAGGAAGTTAGTAGGAGTGTGGAGCTGTTTGAAGTAAAACACAGAAATTATTACAAGGAGGTTTCCACATACTGTGGCAATAGACAAAAGGATAAGAAAACAATATAATATCACACATATAGCAGAAAGTTTTCTGGTAATTTTGTTACCATTCATCTCATAGCAGAGATGTATATTAGCCAATGCATAAGTTAGGTTGAGAGTAACTCTTGTTTCCATGATGACCTAAAATATAGATAAACATATTTACCACATTTTTAAATAAACATTACATACAGACTGAGCACTGATGTAAATTTCTGAAAACACTCACAAGTCATCAGTTCATAAATGTTGTTGGTTGCATTGAGCCACACAACTCTCTGCATACAAACCTTTATGTCCTACTTCATACCTATTTTTGTCCAATAATAATTAGGTACTGCATCCCTACAGAGTGCAGTTTACCCAGTGATGCAATGTGTGTGTGTTTCTGTCCATCCCACTTTTAGAAGACAAAATTAAGATTAGTTTACTTCTTTACTAGTACTCCTTTATAATAATAATTATAAATAAATTTCTAAAATGACTTTAAATTTACAACAATATTTTTGCCATCCCATACTGTTTATTTCATGCATAAAGAGATAGTGTTATAACATATTTATTTTTGGCTTGTAAAACAACTTTTTTTTATCAAAATTGTCATTCATGTTGAAAAGATGGCTGCCTACTAAAACTTTTGCATTACATGATTGATTTAGATTGTCAGTGTTTTCACAACAATAAATTACTATGCACACGTATCTTTGTCAAACATAGACCATTATATGCCAATGATGCTGAAGGTGCTGAATGTGTTTAATCCTTTGGGATTTGAGCAGGTGTGAGAAAACTTTATTTATACAGGCTAGCCTCGTTGAGTCACGGGGACTCATTTACAAGAGGGACCTGTCTCACTCACACCAAACAACCATCCACTCTCACACTCACACCTAGGGTCAATTTAGAGTCACCAATCAGCCTAACAAGCATGTTTTTTGGTCTGTGGGAGGAAACCGGAGTACCCGGAGGAAACCCACGCATGCACGGGGAGAACATGCAAACTCCACCCAGAAAGGCCCCGGACCGGGATTTGAACAGGCAACCTTCTCGCTGAGAGGCAGCAGCTCTACCAGTTGTGCCACCGTGCTGCCCGAAAAAACTATTAACTGTTTTTGTTTTTTTAATGCTTGAAGGAAGTTGAAGTGGAAGGGCAGCAAGGCCCGCAGCATTGGAGCAGGGTTCAAACTGTTTTACCATAGTGTGGATAGAAAGAGAAATGGAGTAGGGGTGGTCCTGAAGGAGGAGTTGGCAAAGAATGTAGTAGAGGTGAAAAGAGTGTCAGATAGGGTGATTTGCCTGAAGGTAGAAGTAGAAGGTCTGATGTTAAACATAGTCAGTGGTTATAGTCCACAGGTTGGATGTGATGGTGAGGAGAAAGATACATTTTGGAAAGATTTGGATGAAGTGATAGAAAGTATTCCCAGGGAGGAAAGAGTGATGATCGGAGCAGACCTGAATGGACATGTTGGTGAAGGAAACAGAGAATATGAGGAAGTAATGGGTAGGTTTGGTGTCAAGGAAAGAAACCAGGAAGGACAGATGGTGATGGATTTTGCCAAGAGAATGGAAATGGCTGTAGTCAATACTTATTTCCAAAAGAAGGAGAGACATAGAGTGACCTATAAGAGTGGAGGAAGGAGTACGCAGGTCGACTACATTCTGTGTAGAAAAGGAAACCTGAGGGAGATTGGAGACTGTAAGGTTGTAGCAGGGGAGAGCGTGGCCAGACAGCATTGGATGGTTGTGTGTAGAATGACTGTTGTTGTGAAGAAGAGAAAAAGAGTAAAATCAGAGAAGAAGACCAAATGGTGGAAGCTAAAGAAGGAAGAATATTGTGAGAAATTCAGAGACGAGCTGTTAAAGGCTCTGTGTGGTAAGAAAGAGTTTCCAAGTGACTGGGCTACCATAGCAACAGTAATTAGAGAGATAGGTAGGAAGGTACATGGTGTTTCATCTGGACAGATAATGGATGATAAGGAAACCTGGTGGTGGAATAGTGAAGTGCAGGACGCCATTCAAAGAAAGAGATTAAGCTTATAATTACACTTAGAAGAGTAGCTTAATTTTGTTAGTGTACATACAATGCGACATATTCTAGTTTTATGTTAACTTTTATTAACTTCACTAGTATTATGCATGTAGCACTAGATAAGTAAAATTAGTTAGCCTTAGATTGAGATTTATCTCAATAAGGGAGGATTGTAGGTTTTGATAATATGTATTTGTAGGACTTGGTAAATATTACAGTCAGTCCAGGGTCCAGTACTTGGACAGAACACTCATACAAAAGTTCAAGAGGTCATAGAACATTCTTACTTTCCTTCGTGCGAAGGAAAAACTTCTTATCCCCTGAGATAAACTAAACTGTTTATGTTCGTGCGAAGCTCCCATTACTGATGAGAAACAGTCCCTGCGTTTTCATTTCTTCCCCTGACGGGACTGTGTACGTGTAACTTTCCTTCCCTTGTCTGGAAGTAAACTCCTCTGACGTCAAATAGAGGTATAAATGAATCTGCATTGCTATTCTGGACACAAGATTTGGTATGGACTGTCAGTGTAATGTTCTACCTACTTATTAAAAGAATCCCTCCTGCTGGCAAAGAAGAAAGGTCTCCTAGTCTCAATTATTTATTATGAGGACCAGAATGCTTCAACAAAAGCAGTCTTCCATTCGTCTCCTTCCTTAATTCTGACCAGATGGTATGCGTTACAAAGATCCAGTTTGGTAAATACTTTGGCACCCTGAATGAGATCAAATGCAGAAGTCATTAAAGGCAAAGGATATTTATTCTTTACTGTTATGTCATACCCTTGATGGTCAATGCATGGTTGAAGTGACCCATCCTTCTTTCCAACAAAAAATAAACCAGCACCCGCAGGTGACGATGAGGGTCTGATAATTCCTACTTTTAGGGAGTCAGAAATGTATTCTCGCATGTTTTTTTTTGTTTGGGCTGGGACAACGAAAATAAGCATCCCCTTGGCGGTGTAGTACCTGGTAATAGCTCAATCGAGCAGTCGTAGGGTCTATGGAGTGGCAAAGACATAGCTTTACTTTTGCTAAAAACTTTGGCTAGGTCATGGAAGCAATGAGGAATGCGAGTCAGATCCGGAGTTTCCTCCTTTATTTTGACATTACTGGTCTGTTGTGCAGATTGTAGACAAGAAGATAAACATTGCTCAGACCACCCCAGGATGTTGCTTCTTCTCCAGTCGATCTGAGGATTGTGTTTCTTCAACCAAGTAGCTCTAGCCTGGCCCTCGCCTTCCTGCACAGCTCCGCTCAATTCTCATTTCCCTTCACTGCACAGTCTGGGACTGCACCCACCCACAAGGATTTCTCCGGTAGATTTTTGTTCGGACCAATCAGAGAGCAGAAGGCGGAGTTTTGAACGACGTCGACTGACGTCGTCATTCAAAATGGCTGCCGCCACGAAGGAATTTTCAATAAAACAAGGTAAAAAACTATTATTTCTCTGCTGAGAAAAAATATATTTCATAGCTGACGTTATATCAGAAGTGTTCCTGAGCAATCAGAGAGCAGAAGGCGGAGTTTTGAACGATGTCGACTGACGTCGTCATTCAAAATGGCTGCCGCCACGAACGAATTTTCATCAAAACAAGGTAAAAAACTATTATTTCTCTGCTGAGAAAAAATATATTTCACCGCTGACGTTATATCAGAAGTGTTCCTGAGCTTAACAGTTCCTAAATCAATTCACGAAATGGTCAAATCTGCTGGATATTAAATAGTTTCGGTTTGATATTTTCCAAACAGCCTCGGGTGCGCTACGAAAATAAATGATAAAAAATCGAATTTTATCTCAAATGTTTCATCTAGGCCAACAGTCAGTAAATTAAAGACATATAATTACACACTGGTGGCAGAAAAAATATCCACCGAGTGGTTTCTGAGCAATTTATCTGAATAGCCTGGACCTCACCAGACTAAACTAACAAAACTCTGCCTCCTGTTCTCTGATTGGTCCATTCAAAAATCTCCAGGAGAAATCGTTGTCTATGGCAGAGATGCCAGACCCTAGTCCAAAGCGAAGTGAAGGACAAGGGTCTGGTTTAAACCAGGCTAAAGTAGCTCCCATCACAATGGGTAACTCTGGAGAATTGATGAGGAAGAATCTTAATTTCTCGACATGGTTAGCAAATATCTGGAGTTGAACCTCCTGTGTCACCATACTGGTCTGATTGATTGGGTGACCATCTAGAGCTAGAACTCTGTGAGATATCTCTGTAGGAAACGTCTGGAGGTTCAGAGATTTTGCAAAATTAATGTCCATAAATTCAGAATCAGTACCAGAATCAATAAAAAGTCTCACTGGTATTTCCTTACAATTGGCTTGGAGGTTTGCGCTGACGTGAAGAAGATGAGGTCCTGTTGAGGAGGTGGCGGCTCTGTACTTTAGATATTGGTGAGACTTAGCAGTTCTGAACTTGACAGGGCATGTAGCAACTTGATGTCCTGTAACTCCACAATAAAAGCATAATCCCTCTTGACACCTCATTTTTCGCTCTCTCTGCGACAACTTAGACCGTCCAATTTGCATGGACTCCTCTCCAGATGATGATGGTGAAGGGTGTCTAGCCTCTGGAATGAAGGATCTGGGGATTGAGTACAAAACCCTCTCTGACCTGGTTTGTCTCACCTCTTGACGACGCTCGTGAAGGCGAAGGTCAATCCTGTCGACCAATCTTTCCAGCTCTCTGAGGGAGGATGGAGGATCACGTGCAACCAACTCATCTTTGATGTTGTCATTGACAGCCTGCCAAAAGATGTCTTGAAGTGCCTTCTCATTCCACTCACTGTCAGTTGCTAGTGTGTGAAAATCAATTATTAAATCAGTGACTCTGAGGTGTCCTTGTCTTAATCTTAGTAGACCCCTGGTTGCCTCATTAGAGGGTAGAATATGACTAAAAACTCTGATAAGTTCAGTGGCAAAGTCTTTATACAGTATTTGTAACAAAATAATGAATCTCTTGCCCATTCAGCAGTACCCCAATGCTTGGCTTTACCAGACAATAAGGAGATCACATAGGCGACCTATGAGCGTTCAGAGGGAAAGGCAGATGGTTGCAGTTCAAATTGTATCTCACATTGTGTCAGGAACGTCTGCACTGAATGGATTCACCAGAAAACTTCTCAGGAGGGTTCAGCCTTAGTTCCTTGGATGCCATGATCTGTGATAATGGGGTTAATCCAGCAGATGGCACCAGATATTCACTTCTGAAAGAAGAATGCTGTGAGTGACCAGGTTTTGATTTGAGACAACTGAGCGGATCTATTGTTTTCAGTATTGTTAAACGTGTTGACGTGAAACTCAGTTTGGCCAAATTTAATGTCAAGGATGGGTTGTTGAGTTTCACTGACAAGCCAAACACCGATAAAGTTTTAACAATTTTATTTAAAAACTGAAAACTGGAACGGGTCCAAAACGTCACTGGCAACTGTAGTTCTGCATAGGAGATAACAAAGTTAGTGACAGGGCTTGAAAAGGCAGATGTTTTTATATTGGATAAAAACACTAACCTTCTTAGATGGTTTTTGTCCCGAAGGGGATTCCTTAGTGACGTGGGTCGGTGGTGACGTAGATCAGATTTACTTCCTTGTTTCCCTTGATCCGTTGTGTGGAATTTAACATGATAAGGGATTTCCTGGGTCCGAAACAGAGTCATACAAAGGTAATCAGAGAGCCGAATCAAGCCAGGAGGAGCAGACTTATCTCTTGGTCGTGGAAGGCAGGCGTGGGTCCGTATCCGTGAGGCAGATGGCTGAACAAGTCAGACGAGGAGAGAGACGGGAGATTGAGGTCCAAGAACGTGAGCAGGAGTCAAAACCAGGAGGGCAGAGTCCGAGAAGGTACCGTTGGGGGCTGAGGCGAGAGACGTGAGACCAGAGAACCAGACCAGGGTTGTAACGAGCGAGGCAAGACAAGACATGAGCACTGGACAATTACTAGACAAAACCGTTCATAAATCTGGCAAGGAATGACTGTGGACTTGGAGCTTAAATACAAGAACAAACAGGTGAGAGCTATGAACGTTAATGAGGCATTGGGCATGAGGGCGGAGTAATCAATAATGCTGTAACTGTTGTGAACATGACATGATAAACACATAACTATGGCAGACAGAATGTGGATCATGACAACAACTAGCCCTTTTAGTTGTTATAACAACTAATAAAATTCCGTTAAATTTCAGTTTTGGTCAAAGCTTGAAAGAGCCGCTGCAGAGGGGCCAAAGAGCCGCATGTCAGAGTCAGTTTCTTTATTTGTCATTCGCACCACATGTGGTAGACCAAAATTGTGTGTACAGTTCCAGTTTCCAGCCAACAATAAAATGTAAATGTAAAACCACTAGACTGAGGAACAGCTTCTACCCTGAGGCTGATAGACTCATGAATAAATAAAAATAAAAATAAACACTGCAAAATATCACATCATGCTGATGCTGATCTGTTTTCTTGTTGCTGTGTTCATCTGTGACCATCTGCTCATACAGACTCATGTTCGTGCTGCTGTTTATAATGATGTTTTTCCACTATATTAGGGCTTAGTGTATTACTAGTTGATGTTTTTCTTAGTTAATTCTAGATGTTATTACTGTTTTTCTCTTGCATTTGTTGTTGGATGTAACTGGGACCCCGTGTACATAATCTCGTTTTCATCACATGTACCACATGCGGTGCAAATGACAATAAAGACTCTCTGACTCTGACTCTGACTCTCTGACTAAAATATGAACTAAGAAAAACATTAACTAAAAATTTCCTAAGCACTAATAGCAACAATACACCGAACAGCAGCACGAACATGAGTCTGTGTGAGCAGATGAATACGAATGAACACAGCAACATGAAACAGATCAGCAGCAACATGAAACAGATCAATAGCATTATGATGTGATTTTTTCACAGTGATCATCCTGGTTAGATTCATGAGTGTAACAGCCTCAGGCTAGAAGCTGTTCCTCAGTCTAGTGGTTCTACACTTAATGCTTCTTAACCTTCTTCCTGAGGGGAGTGGGGCAAAAAGTGTGTGTGCTGGGTGAGTGGGGTCCTTCATGATGCAGATTGCTCTCTTCCTGCATCTGGAGGTGTAAATGTCTGTGGTGGTGGGGAGGCTGACTCCAACAGACTTCTGTTGTTGTTTAAAATTTCACAATAATTAGTCATTATTGTGGCAGCATGGTGGCGCCTCTCAGCAAGCAGGTCTCTGGTTCAAATCCCAGTCTGGGGTCATTCTGGGTGGGGTTTGCATGTTCGTTCCGTGCATGCGTGGGTTTTCTCCGAGTACTCCGGTTTCATCCCACAGGCCAAAAACATGCATGTTCGGCTGATTGGTAATGCTAAATTGTCTCTAGATGTCAGTGAGAGAGTGAATGGTTGTTTGTCTCGTTTGTCTGTATGTGGCCCTGTAATGGACTTGCAACCTGTCCAGGGTGTACCCCACTCCTTGCACAGTGATTGCTGGATATGGGCACCGGCGACCCCCATGACCCAAAATGCAAGAAGTGGGTAAAACATAATGAATGGATGGATGGATGGATGGATAGTGATTACTGTCAACTTTAAGAAGAAATTTTGTCAAATTGTGTATTAACTTTTTTTTTACCACTAGAGGGCAGTATAAGACGTTTGAACTACACAGTATGTACTGTATGGACAGCAGGTAACAGGTGGGTTTTTAGCCTTGATTTAAAGGAATTCAGTGTTTCAGCTGTTTACAGTTGTCAGGAAGTTTGTTCCAGATGTTGGGGTGCATAGAAGCTGAATGCTGCTTCTCCATGTTTGGTTCTGGTTCTGGGGATGCAAAGCAGACCAGAACCAGAAGAAGATGAATGAAAGGTTGGCGACTGGCCTGTAATTCTGTGATTTGTCCAGACTGTTCTTTTTATCAGTGGTTTGAAAACTGCTGTTTATAAAGCCTGGGGTAAACACCTGATCATAGGGATGAGTTTACTATTTGAATTAGATCAGATGCAATGACAGACAGAACTTTCTTAAGGAAAGTTGTGGGTAGGCCATCAAGACAGCAGGAGGAGGAGCTTAATTGAGTTATAATTTCTTCTAAGCTTTTATAGTTGTGGTATTAGAGGACCAGCATTGCAGTGGGTATCTAGCTACTTAAAAGATAGAAAACAATTTGTACAAATAAATGATGTAAGATCTGACCTCTGTAATATCACATGTGGAGTTCCCCAAGGCTCTGTACTTGGACCAAAGCTTTTTATTTTATATGTGAATGACTTGGTAAATGTGTCAGGGCTCCTTAAGTGTGTGCTTTTTGCTGATGATACCACTTTTTTCTGTTTAGGGGAAGATATGGAACAAATGTTGGAATTGATAAAGACAGAATTTGTCAAGATACAAACTTGGTTTAAAATAAATAAATTATCATTAAATCTAGAAAAAACTAATTACATGATATTCGGTAATAAAAAGAAAACTGTTGATGTTCCACTCAAAATTGAGGATGTTGAGATTTGTAGAGTGAGTGAGGTGAAGTTTTTGGGTGTTATCATTGATGACAAACTGACATGGAAACAACACATAAATTCTGTAAGAATAAAAATAGCTAAATCGATAGCAGTACTGTACAAAGTCAGAGACCTATTGAATGATAAAGCTCTGTATTTGTTGTATAACACAATCATTGTTCCACACTTAATCTATTGTATTGATGTTTGGGGGAATGCGTGTAAAACAATCACAAAACCTATTTTTGTATTACAGAAAAGAGCCGTAAGAATTATCACTAGAAAGCATTACCGTCATCCATCAAGTACATTATTTTATCAACTAAAGTTATTGAAGTTCCATGATTTGGTTGACTATAATATTTTATCAGTTATGTATAGAGCTCAAAATAATGCATTACCTTTAAATATCCAAATGCACTTTGTTAAAAGACAAAGTTGTTATAATCTTAAGGGGACAGAGTTGTTTGTAAAACCACAATTCAGAACCAGTTTGAAGGGACGTTCTACCTCAATCCAGGGAATTAGATTATGGAATGGCTTGGAGAATGTAGTTAAAAATGCCAAGTCAATGTTTACATTTAAAAAAATGATCAAAACAAATGTGTTAAAAAAATATATGAAATAGCGTAATGTGTATTGTATTAGTTAGAAAATTAGAAAGAGTTAGTCATTTTGTACTGTTGGCTGAAGATTATTATTGTTTAATCTGATTGTTGGAAAAAGTTGGTTGAAGATTATTATTGTTTACATGGTTGATTATTGTTGTTTAATCTGATTGTTGGAAGTAAGGGGCAGATATAATAAGATTTATTCTTCTTTCTGCTACCTTTCATTTTTTTACATTTTGTACACAATCATTTATGAGATTGTCTTGTATTGTTTCTTTTGTAAAAAAAATGAACAAATTTAATAAACATAAACATAAACATAAACAAAATTCTACTTCTCACGTTCAAATCTATCCACAACCTTGCCCCTCCTTATCTATCTGACCTCCTACAAATCTCCATCCCATCACGCTCTCTCAGATCCTCCTCTTCGCTACATCTCCATGTACCCTCTGCCCGCCTCTCCACCATGGGGAGCAGGGCCTTCACCTGCTCTGCCCCTCACCTCTGGAACGCTCTACCGCCAGACCTTCGAAACACCACCTCCCTTTCTCTGTTCAAGACAGCCCTGAAAACACATCTCTTTAGACTAGCTTATCATTAACTTTACTAAATGTATTTTATATTATTTTGCATTTTATATTCTTTATTTATTTTATGTTTCAATTTGTTCCTGCTGATGTTTGAACTGTGTTTGTTTGTTTTTACACAATCCCTGTGATATATTTCTTGCTGTGAAGTGTCCTTGGGTGTCCTGAAAGGCGCTTTTAATTGAATGATGATGATGATGATGATGATGATGATGATGATGATGTATTATTATTATTATTATTATTATTATTATTATTATTATTATTATTATTATTATTATTATTATTATTATTATTATTATTATTATTATTATTATTAATATTATCTCTGAAAGTAAGACTATTTGAAAAAAGGTTGTGTGCAATTGTTTTATTTGAAGTAGCTCTTTAAATTGCTTCAGTTTTATCAAATAAACTTAATTCTTATTGGAGTGACCAGTACAATTGTACCATCTACAGCTGAAATTAGTTTACCAGCCGTCTGCAAGTCTCAGGTTTCTGCTGGGAAGGGGAACATTTCACTGGGCTCTGACCGTTTCATACTGACTGAAAGAAATGCAAGAAAAAAAGCACATTTTTGTTGCAGTCTCACTGAATTCTGGTTACTTACAACCAATCAGCAGCAAGTCTTGTGGCTGCAATTTGTGTGGACAAGTTTCTCCGAATTACAGCCTAAATCTGTGGGTACAGCTTTGAGAACAAACCCAGATTTAATCTGTCTTGGCCAACTTGACAACCACCCCTATGTTTATTATCTAGTCCAGGTGTTCCCAAATTGTACATGCCATGGCCCCCCAAACAGCAATAGCTTCTGGTCGAGGCCCTTACCCAAAAATACGTTACAAAATATGTAAAGAAACAGCACTTTGTAGAAGGTTTAAACATTTTTTTCACTATATTGTATTCAATTAATTATTACAGCTGCTGAGCATAAAAATGTTATTAACTAACATGTTTCAATGTTTCAAACATTGTATTACATTCCCACTCAAGTGTCGCTGAAGTTTTGAAGGTTTTAAACAATTGTTTGTCAGGGTCCCCAGACAGAAGACACATTTCAAGCAATCAAGGCAATTTTTCTGTATGACTGTAAAGCCATTAATGGATGCTTCCTCATACCTTTGAATTTTAGCTGACCAAGAAATCTTATTATTTTTTTTTTTTCTGCAGTTTCCAGGGCTGCTGGTCAGTTCCTTTGGTCTTTTTAGAACATTCTTCATTGTCCTTGCTATGCTAGCTTGCAGAGTAAAGCAGCTTGATACATTGACTGGCAGACAATCAGAAAGATGAGCATGGTGAAAAATATTTCAATGTATTATTATGAAATATATTTTAAGATAATTGTTGAAATATAAAATAGATTTTGTTACAGTAATGTAAAAAAATTAAATTTCAATAACATTTTTGTTGTTGTTGCTTTTTAAAAATCTTCTTTCCAGCTTTAGAACATTGTAAATATTTTAATTACTGTTGACTTTTTTGTACTTTTTTGTGTACCCTTATTGAATGCTTGTAGTATTTTCTTGTTGGTTCGTTCTTTGATTTTTTTAGCGCGTCAAATCGGTTCTTCTCATCCTAAGCATTTCATTGTGTTGTTAACCCTGTGTTAATCTTCCATCCAGCCATCAATCCATTGTCTTCCGCTTATTCCGAAGTCTGGTCGCGGGGGCAGCAGCTTGTGCAGGGAGGCCCAGACATCTCTTTCCACAGTCACCTCTTCCAGCTCTTCTGGGAAGATTCCAAGATATTCCCAGGCCAACCGAGAGACGTAGTCTCTCCAGCGTGTCCTAGGTCTTCCCCAGGGTCTCCTCCCAGTCGGACATGCCCAAAGCCCCTCCCTAGAAAGGCTCCCAGGGGGCATCCTTACCAGATGCCCGAACCACCTCAACTGGCTCCTCTCGATGTGGAGGAGAAGCGGTTCTACTCTGAGTCTCTCCCGGATAACTGAACTTCTCACCCTATCTCTAAAGGAGAGTACCCTGCAGAGAAAACTCATTTTAATCGCCTGTATCCACAGTCTCATTCTTTCGGTCACTACCCAGAGCTCATGACCATAGGTAAGTGTAGGAACGTAGACCGACCGATAAACAGGGAGCTTTGCCTTACAGCTCAGCTCTCTCTTCACCTCAACAGACTGGTACAGAGTCCGCAATACTACAGATGCTGCACCAAGCCGTCTGTCAATGTCACACTCCATTCTTTCTTCACTCGTGAACAAAACCCCAAGATACTTGAACTCCTCCACTTGAGGCAGAACCTCACCCTCAACCTGAAAAGAGCAATCCACCCTTTTCTGGTTGAGGACCATGGCCTCAGATTTGGAGGTGCTAATCCCAGCCGGTTCACACTCAGCTTTGAACCGCTCCAGTGAGAGCTGATCACAGCACGATGACACCAACAGGACCACATCATCTGTAAAGAGCAGAGATGGAGTCTTGAGGCCACCAAACCGGAAACCCTCCACCCCATGGCTGCACCGAGACAATTATTTCCATAAATGTTATGAACAGAATCGGTGACAACTGGCAGCCCAGGCAGAGTTCAACTCCCACCCTGAAGGGGTCCGACTTACTACAGACAATGTGAACCAAACTCTTGCACCGCTTGCATAGGGACTGAACAGCCCATAACAAAGGGCCTCCAATCCCATACTCACGGAGCACCCTCCACAGTGTATCCCAAGGGACATGGTCGAATGCCTTCTCCAAGTCCACAAAACACACATAGACTGGATGGGCAAACTCCAGTGACCCCTTGAGGACCCTAGTGACGGTAAAGAGCTGATCCTGTGTTCCACGGCCATGACAAAACCCGCATTGTTGCTCCTAGATCTGAGATTCGAACAAATTAACACAAATAAACAGAATTTGAACTTAAACTTGCTTTCTGAGGCCCCACTAGCGTCCTCTGGCAGCCCCCCAGAGGGCTGCAGGCCCCACTTTGAAAAACATTGATCTAGGCTATAGGAGAACTCTGCAATAATGATGGGTAGATTTAGTCTCTAGACCTGATGATTTGGGGACAGTAGCCTTGGATGCTTTCTGTGATAGAAAAGCTCTTGTGCAGGTCTCAAAATACTGCTCTAGCGTTCATGTCTAGTGCGCTAGAATGACTGAAACAGAACCGAGAAGAATACCAGACACCCACGACAACTCAGCTGTTCTGAGTGAAAATTGTCACACAGCCTCTGCAAGGAATTCCACGTCAGGAAACAGAAAACCACCTTAAAGTTACAAGACATTCTGGGAACGACCTCATGAAAGTTGTTTGCAACACTTGCAGCCCAATGAGATGGTGGAATAAACATTTTATACAGACATACCAACATGCCATATAGGAGTGGAACACAGCCCTTGTTAAAACGCCTGAGCTGTCAATACTCTCTCAAGTTAAAATGTCTGCTAAGAATAAAGCCTTTATGTCATCAAACTGAGAACTTCCAAAAGCACATCTACAGCCGGTAAGATATTGACATTCTTAACCTTTCCTCAGAACCCCACTTCAAACAAGATGAACTGTCCCTTTAATCTGAAGTGCTGTATTTTGGTTGAGGCAAACTTAAGAACATACATGTAGAACTGATGAAATGGGAAGATGGCTATATTTCTAATCAATATCATGAAGAGATCATCTGTTTTCTCATTTGAGGAGAGAGAAACATAACGGACCAGCTGCAGCTGAACAACAGTGTCTCTTTATGATGCTTAAAATAGAACCAGAACACAGTGTAACAACCCTGTCCAACCCGTCCCACAGTGAGCAGTGGATCAGAACACTATCCTCATCATCACAACATCTTCATCATTATCAGAACATCTTCATCATTATAGGAACATCATCATCATCCGAACATCCTCATGTTGTTCTTGTCAGGACATACTCATCATCAGCCTCCTTCATCCTAGTAGATCTGATGAGTGATGCCAGTCCAAACAAACAGGAAACATCTGCTTTCCGTCAAACTTACAGAGGTGAGGTGAACTTTGCATCGGATGTCATCAGAAGAAGAGCAATTAGACTCCAACAACGTGCTGTCCTCGGCCATGGAGGGAAGTTGAAGATACATCTATTATAGATCAATGCCCGGAACGCTCACAAATATCTAGAGGGACATCTGAATTACCACACAAAGCTTAAAGCTGTATTATATGAACATTACTTGCAGGTGTTTACTCCGATGTGTAAACAAAAACAACATGGTCCAACAGCAACAATCCAGCTTCACTCCTACAGCATAATGTCTGCACGTGCAAATCATTTCTACACTAAAGTCTCATATTTACCTGTCATTAGCAGCCCGGAGAGGGATCACTCGGTGCTGTTTCCTCAGCCAGGATCCCATCACTCTACAACCCCCCCACCCCCTTTCCTTCCAACCCTGTGTTTGCGTCGATGATTCACGATTTCACACACTCTACTGCGCAGGCGCGGCCTCCATGACAACACATGATTCATCCATGGGTATAAATAACCAGGAGGCAGGAAGAGCATAGAGGAGGACTTTCATGAATGAATGTACGGTACTAAGACAGACAGACAGACAGACAGACAGACAGACAGACAGACAGACAGACAGACAGACAGACAGACAGACAGACAGACAGACAGACAGACAGACAGACAGACAGACAGACAGACAGACAGACAGACAGACAGACAGACAGACAGACAGACAGACAGACAGACAGACAGACAGACAGACAGACAGACAGACAGACAGACAGACAGACAGACAGACAGACAGACAGACAGACAATTGAAAAGTGTTTGTGGCATCACTGATATTTTAAGGATATTAAAGTGCATTGTAAATTGAAAAATCAAATCCCATTCAACTTTCTGTTGACATAGTGTTGGTGTAAAAATGATGATGGATTGTTTTTAAATTGACACATTGGGTGTCGTTTCAATGACTTCAACACTGCTTTGTGAATTTTAAATCTCTGAACCTGACTGACGTCTTTAGGTGCTCTAATAATATTGACCACCACTATATCCCCCAGCAATTTTTGATTAACAATCAGAGTTTAGTAGTTTGGAAATCATTCTAAAAAATATCCTTACACCAGTTTCAAACATTTTCCAAAATGTTTGTAATTCAAGTTTTGTTATTTATCAAAAGGATAATTAACTTTCTGATTATTTTAAATCTTGAAATATGATTCACTATCACTTTCAAGGATATTTTTAACACTTCTTGCTAATCAGCATATGGAAATGTTCCTTTTATTCCCCGTGGAACACATCTTATTTCTTGATATGTGTTGAAGCAGACTAATTCAATTCAGTTTATTTAGATATTATTATTATTATATTTTTCATTCAACACTTGCTCTTCTCAAGGGCGGACATCTCCTCTCGTTCTCCGCTTTGCTTTTGCTTTGTCTTGTCTGTGAAACTGTCTGAGAGCCTCTCTTCTACAAAATCTTCTGAATCATAACTATGGACTACAATTTGGTCAGTTGGTCCCTCAACACAACTGATAACATTTCTTTAAAGAGAAGCCAGGCTGTAGGCGAACCGATTTGCCCTCTTGGCATGCACACAGCTGGATATCTCATCGACTTAGAAGACTTGATGATGTGTCTATCTCTGCTGTCACCTGTGGATCTTAAGGATGCATATTTAATTGGATTTATGACAACTGGTTCCTGCTTTTTGGATTTGGCTGGTTCTTGGATTTGGCTGGTTATCAACAAACAAGGAAGTTCTCTGCAGCAAATCTGGACCTGGTCAAGCTGCCTGCCTTACATAATGGCTTGGTTCATGTCTCGAGAACCCAGTCTTTTGGCTGAATGGATTAGATCTCTGGGATTTTCTCAAGTACGTTCCATTGGTGTGGTCATTTTAATTTGGACATTTCGGAAGTGAGTGGACCAACACAGACTGAAGGTAGATGTCATTAAAGTTCTGCCTGTTCCCAAAACAATCATTTTTATCTGAAATTCGGCTTCCTGACTGGCCTTGACAGGCCGTCTTATCTCAACACACCTGCAGAAGTTTTGTAAATGTTGATGCTCTCCCCCTCCCAACCCTTCTACTGAGGAATTCCATGGACTTTTCAGAGAAGCCCAGCTGAATAAACATTCTGTCATCATTTCAGGACTCTGGATTTGTCTCTGGCCGTCCTCATTACTACATTTTTGACCTTCAAACAGAGATCGAAAAGGTGTTAGGATTTCTTTTTTGTCTCCAAACCCTATGTGTCATTTTTCACCACTTTTATTGTCTGTTCAACATATCTCACTTGTAAATGAGTCTTCGAGGCTCAATGTGACTTATCTGTTTAAATAAAGGTTGAATGAATATAGCACACAATCATAACTGAAGCTGTCTCAGGGCACTGTACAAAAATTCACATACACACAAAAGCCAATAAGTAAAAGTTATTTAAGGAACCAGCAGATTGCATTGAATCTTCACTTATTGGCAGTCTCCCATTCCTGAGCAAGCACAAAGGCAACAGTGGAAAGGAAAAAACTCAATTTTAACAGGAAGAAACCTCCACCAGAAGCAGGCTCAGGATGAGCGGTCATCTGCTTAGACTGGCTGGGTTTGAGAGGACAGGAAGGATACTGTGATATTTGACTTATCTGTGCTAATGATTATCCATAATGCTGATCTGATGCTGCTGATTATCTCGTGCTAATGATTAGTTCATGCTGCTGTATTTATTCATGCCCATCTGCTCACCACAGACTCATGTTAGTGCTGCTCAGTCAATCAGGCTGTCTTCTGCTCAATCCTGCCATAGCTCAGGAACAAAACAGCCTCCTCTGCTTGTGATGAACACTCAGTGGGGATCAGTACAGCTAGTCATAAATTGCACCACATAAACAAAAATGAATGAACAGCAAAGAAACCTAAATTACCATAATTTACGGACTATATGCCGCTGCTTTTTCCACATGCATTGAATCAGAGTCAGAGTCAGAGTCAGAGTCAGAGAGTCTTTATTGTCATTTGCACCGCATGTGGTACATGAGATGAAAACGAGATTATGTACACGAGGTCCCAGTTACATCCAACAACAAATGAAAGAGAAAAACAGTAATAACATCGAGAACTAACTAAGAAAAACATCAACTAGTAATACACTAAGCCTAATATAGTGGGAATAAACAGCAGCACGAACATGAGTTTGTATGAGCAGATGGTCACAGATGAACACAGATGAACACAGCAACAAGAAAACATATCAGCATCAGCATGATGTGATATTTTGCAGTGTTTATTTTAATTTTATTTTTATTTATTCATGAGTCTAACAGCCTCAGGGTAGAAGCCACTCCCGTGGCTTATACAGTGTTGCAGCTAATTTATAGATTTTTTGACGGGATAACACATTTTGTGCCACCAAAACATTTAGCCTCATCACACCCCGGCGCTCACATAGCTGCCCAATACACGATTCTCCTGGGGGGAGGGTCCTCGTGACTCAATGAGACTACCTGTATAAATAAAGGTTAAAAAAAGGAAAGAATCTGAATTACCAAACAGGTCACAGTGGACCAATGAAACGAGGAGTGGAGGAGAGGACAAGGAGAGGGAACTTGTTCCCCTCCCCGGGGGTACAATATTCACAGCCTCTCGATATCTGTGTGAATCGTGTATTAAAATGACACTCAAAGCTTGGTGGGAGGCTTGGGTGACTGGTGGCGAGAAATCGTTTACCAACACTGGCGACATGCAAAGATCAACTTCTGCTCCAGTCTGCCAGTGGATGCTGACAGAGGAGCAGTTTTAAAAAAATCCTCTGTAGGGGGAAGATGAAGATAGCGATCAATGACTTCCTCGTAGGCTACTGTATTTTTTTTACCAGCCGTGTTACCAGCACTGTTCAGAAAAACAAACAAACAAACAAACAAAACAAAAAAATACTGTACATATATGTTCCCTTATCAGTCAGTCCACTCAGTGCAACATATGACTATGAGCATTGAGCCCCTGCGCGGTTACCTGAAGTAATACAATAACGCCTTTACGGCAGGTGGACGTCAGCGTCACCACAGAGGCCCCGCCCTCTTGGTATAAAGACGCGTGCGCCCATCTTACTTTCTCTTTTTTGCCCTTCACCTCGCTTAAACCTGAACTTCGTGGGACGTCTCTGTAGCTACATCACTTTATCTGAGGTGAGCTCGCTCCCTACTCTGAACGCACAGAGAAAATTCCTGCGTGTGTCTGGGCTAGCGAAAGCTAGTCCAGCGTCTTTTATTTAACCTCAAGTTTTTTTCTTCACTCTTCACAGACGGCTTCGCTCGACGGCGCTAACTGCGTCACACCGCTACCCCGCTAATGAGTAGCGGGCTAGCCAGCAAAAGCGACGCGATGAAGGAGACGTCTTCGGACGACGTTGGCACAGCTAACGAGCTCGACCTTCTCAGCCATGGCACCTGAGAAAGGGAAGCAAAAAGCAAAACTGCTAAGAAGACCAGCAGGCCAGCGAGCCCCAGCTCCCGAGCCTGCCCAAGCAGATGCGGCTACTCCCTCTCGGCGACGGACACCCACAAGCCCTGTCCGGTCTGCCTGGGGATGTTGCACGCTAAGACAGCGCTGGAATCCCCTGACTCTTGTCCACACTGCAGCCAGATGCTAGAAGCTGTGAGGAAGCGTTGCATGGACATCGTGGCCAAGGCCATGGGCGGCACCGTGCTAACAAGGGAACCGGACCTCACAGAGGCGCTCACTCCCATACCGGAGCTCGAGAATATTGATATGGAGGACAGTGGACAGGTCGAATGGGGGGACAGTATGGATATGGCGGCACCCGTTGGGGACTCGACGGCTGAGTTTGACACACAAAGCCCGATGAATGCAGACAAACTCTCGCTAACGGCCTTGGGAGAGATTTCAGACAAAGAAGCCGACAACGAGGACAAAGGGGAAGATGAAGAATTCCCCCAGAACTTGACGGCAGCTCTGCCAGAGACAGACGCTTCCATCCCCGCCTTGTTCGACTTGTGTCGCAGAGCGACGGACGCGTTGCAGATCGCCTGACTAGAACCCCCACCTCACCAACAGGTTACGAGGTTGGCGGGCACCTACTTCTACGCGAAGCAGCAGTCGGCCATGAGGCACAGGATGGCGATTTTCCCAGATTTCCTCACAGAGCTCACTCGCACCTGGGCTGAACCCAGAGCTCCCATGTTCTTGCCGCTCTCAAGGTTTCTCGACGTCACCAGAATAGAGGCAGCAGGAATCGCCAACGTCCCGCAGATTGAGGACACTCTGGCGGCTCACTTGGCCCCCAGGACGTTGGGTGCAAAGCCAACTCTGCCCAGCAAAGCCTGCCGCGCCTCGGTTGCCCAGATCGAAAAATGCTACAGAGCTCAGGGCCTCGCAGTCCGCATGATGAACGCTTCGGCCTTGATACAGGCATACCTGGCAGAGAAGCTACAGGAGTTCCAGGTAACCATAAACAAAAAGATGACGGCTGACATCCTAGAGGAAGCTCGCAGGGCGACTGACTTTGTGCTCCGCATGATGGGGACCACGGCCAGAGCTCAGGGGAGATGCATGGCTGAAGTGGTCATTGCCCAACTCCACCTGTGGCTCACTCTGACAGACCTGCCAGAAGGCCAACATTACCCCTTTCTTCACCACCCGATAGAGCCTACGGGACTCTTTGGGGAAGCTCTGGAGCGTATCCAGAGCAGGCTGGAGCAACAAAGAAAACAGGCTGAAGTGTTGCACGTAGGGATGCCGAGAAAAGCTTTCGCCTCCCCCGAGACACCAGCGGAAGCAGGCCCGCGCAGCCTCGACACCGCTCAGCCACACGCGTCCCCCGCAGAAAAGACCAGCTTACGATGGGGAGTAGCAGCAGAGACCCACAGCAGGTCTAGCTCAGGCCGGTCAGTCCTGGAGCAGGAATAGGTTTGTTCCTCGCCAAGCGGCTCCGCCGAGGACTTTGTCGACGAACCGGGACGGAAGGCAGAAGCGGGCCTGACGAAGCGGGCCCACTTCACAGTTTTGCATGTTTGTCCGCCCACGGGGTACGGGAACCAAGACATTTAAACCCAGACTTTGTTTGTAAAAGACTACGAAAAGCTGGCGACATCTGTGTGTGCTGAAAACAAAATGTTTCTGATGTGTGTGTTATAAAGACAAATCTCTGTTCTTCAAAAAACAAAAATAAAGTACCAGAAGCATAAACTACCCTGATTCTTGACTCAAAAAATAAAAAAAAAGGACAACAACAACCCATTTTCATCAAAACAGTCACGATAAAGGGAGAGGGCAAGCACCCCTCCTCCCTCGTGCAGCACAGGGTGTCAGATCAGACATTGAACCGCAGCGGGATGTCTGGGGTCTGTCTGGAGCAGACAGACTTCACGACGTCCACGTGCGGGCAGGTCAGTTCGTTCAGGGCAGAGCGAGGGGGGTCAGATGCTCCCTCTCCCGCACCCACGAGGTGCAGGCAGCCCTCAATAAACATGCCTTTGAGGCTCTCAGTGCATGTGCAAGCCTGGGGGGGTGTCTCCCGAACACGTGGGTCATGTCAACAGTGTGTCAGAGACTCCGCCTGCAGTTATGCATGCGGCCGCCCCTATTCACAGGGGTGCTAAAGTCAGATATAAACCCAGACCATGCACATGTCTTGTGGGAGGAAATAACAGCAATGCTGCAGAAAGGTGTGATCCGTGTTGTTCCAAAACATGACATAAACACTGGCCACTTCAGCAAATACTTCCTCATGCCCAAACGGGACCGAACCTTGAGACCGATACTGGATCTCAGAGCTTTGAACAGGAGAATAACAACTTATAAGTTCAAAATGCTTACGCTGAGACTAGTACTCCAGTCTGTGAGACCAGGAGACTACACGTGCATGGTGGATCTGAAAGATGCTTACTTCCATGTGAGCATTTGGAAGAGACACAGAAAATATCTACGCTTTACATTTGAAGGGAAAGCTTATGAATTCAGGGCTTTACCTTTCGGATTAAAGACTGCCCCACGCTCTTTTACAAAGTGCCTGGACGTGGCTTTGACCCCCGTCAGTGGTCAGGGGGTCCGAATTTTGAATTATTTGGACAACCTTCTGATTCTCGCCAGCAGCAGAACACAAGCCCAGTTGCAAACACACATGGTGATGACGTACCTGGAGGCTCTGGGCTTTGTTATAAATCTGCAGAGAAGCGATCTGACTCCATCACAGATTACCATATTTCTGGGCATACAGGTCAACACCATCTTGTACAAAGCACGGCTTTAAGAGGAGCAGATTTCTTCGATATGCCTCTGCTTGGCACACTTTCAGCTGTGTCAGAGAGTGTCCCTCAAGTTCTGCCAGCGTCTCTTGGACCTACTGGCAACCGCCATCCCCTGCATGCCTCAGGCATTGCTGAAAATGAGTGCTTTGCAAATATGCCTAAACAAACAAACGCGTCTTGCCCGGAGGATTTTGATCAGCCAAGAGTGTCTGACAGCCCTGGAACCCTGGAGGGATCCCCCAGTGTTCATAGCAGGTGTCCCACTGGGACGAGTCCTGTCTCGTGTGGCAATCACAACAGACGCCTCGTTAGGAGGATGGGGAGCAGTTTGCAGGAACCAGAACGCCCAAGGGCTCTGGGGAAAGGAGGAAGCAAGGCTCCACATCAACTTACTGGAATTAAAGGCTGTTTATCTGTCAATGAAGCTCTTTCACAAAAAGGAGCTGATTGCAAAACAGCATGTCTTCATAAACTTGGACAACAGGACAGCAGTGTCCTACATCAACAGGGAGAGGGGGACGAGGTCCCTGGCTCTCCTCGGCCTGACGCACAGGTTGCTCACATGATGTGGCCCCATAATTTTGTCACTGAGTGTGACACACATCCCGGTAGAGCTAAACCACGGGGCAGACGCCCTCTCAAGAGGACCGCTGCTGGCCTCAGAATGAAGACTGAACCCACGGACCGTGGACCAGGTCTGGTCACGATACGGGCGGGCATCCGTCGATCTGTTTGCGTGCAAAACCAGCTCGCACTGCGCTCTGTACTTCTCACTGAAGAAAATATACGCAACGATGGGGACGGTTACTCTGGCCCACAACTGGCCAGCAGAGGTGCTGTATTACGCGTTTCCACCTGTCCCTTTAATTCAGGTGACGTTGGAACGTGTACGCAAAGGGGCCCTCTCCCTGATATTAATAGCTCCCAGGTGGCCACAGAAACCGTGGTTCCCGGAAATAATCTCATTGTTGTCAGGGACACCATGGCAGCTGACCCCCCATAGAGACCAACTGACTCAAGCCCACGGGCAGCTTCTCCACCCATGTCCAGAACTATGGCAACTCACAGCTTGGCCGCTGAATGGAACAGGCTGATGGCCTCGGGCCTCCCCAGTAATGTTATAAACACAATACAGGGGGTGAGAGCTGGGTCAACTCAGACTCTCTACGCTCGTAAATGGCGTGTCTTTGAGGCCTTGGTGTCTAGAGAGGAATATTGTCTCATATTCCTGCGACTTAGTCTAGCTCTTCACCTTTTTGTAGGACCTGCTGGAAAAAGGCCGCTCATTCTCCACCATTAAGGTATTTTTGTCAGCCATATCTGCGTGCCACGAATGCTGGGGAGGGGAAACTCCTAGTACTCACCCTCTCATGATACGTTTCATGAAGGATGTGCTGAGGAAAAGGCCCCCCAGCAGGACCCTGGCCCCTGACTGGGACCTCCAGTTAGTCCTTGACACTTTGTGTGAGCATCCATTTGAGCCTCTGAGCAGTATGAGATAGATTTGCTATCTTATAAAACTGCTCTACTCTTGGCTCTTTGCTCAGCTAAACGTGTAGGTGACCTCCATGCTTTATCTGTGCACCCAATGTGTACAAAGTTTGCCCCTGATGGGTCAAAGGTCACCCTGCGTCCTAACCCCGCATATGTGCCAAAAGTACCAACTCTAAATCCCAGAAGTCTGGACTTTGAGCTCTCTGAGTTTCCTCCCCACCCTGTTCTCACTGAGGAACAGAGGAGGTTGAGATCACTCTGCCCTGTCAGGGCCTTGAGTGTTTACATACACAGAACTGTCAGTTGGAGGAAAACAAACCAACTGTTTGTATCCGCTCATTCTCAATCAGTTCATCTGGACAGTTTCTTTTTAGTAGAAACGTTTCACCCTCACTCCAGAGGGCTTCGTCAGTCAGAGCAGTCCAAAGCAAACTGAAGCTACCCCACCAAGTAAACAACTTAAGTGGACCAACCAGTTTGCTGTAGCCAAGATGGTTTCTGGGGGCTTGTCCCTCGTCGACTCCTCCCAGGCAGGCAGACCTGGGAGGATACCTGGACTTTTGAGAATTAACTTTCTGGTCAACTGTTTGTATGTTTTGCCAATCCTGCTGCTGGCAGAGCCCTTTCAAAGCAGTGCCTCTCACACTGGGTGACTGAGGCCATAAAAATGGCGTACAGCAGCAAAGGTCAACAAGTGCCCTCTGGGGTACACGTCCATTCCACTCGAGGCCTGGCTGCCTCATGGGTTCTGTTTAAGGGTGTACCAGTGGCAGACATTTGTGCTGCAGCAAACTGGAGTTCCACAAACACTTTTGCAAAACACTACAGTTTGGATGTCACTGCATGTGACGTCACTCAGGCTGTGCTCTCTAACACACAGTAGAGATCAGCCAAAACACCTAAAGTATAAAAGCAGAAGTTCTCACAAGCATGCATTTTTACTCAGCATTTCAAGGGCGTGAATGAATTACGTTCCCATAGTCATATGTTGCACTGAGTGGACTGACTGATAAGGGACCTGAAAGTTATGCACCATAACTCATGTTCCCTGAAGGAAGGGAACGAGGTGCAGCACATGTTTGCCCTTTTCAATGCCCAAAGCTCGGTGAAGTGCTCTTGGAGAAAGTAAGATGGGCACACGCATCTTTATACCAAGAGGGCGGGGCCTCTGTGGTGAGGTAACCGTGCGGGGGTGCAATTCCCATAGTCATATGTTGCACTTTGTTCCCTTCCTTCAGGGAACATGAGTTATGGTGCATAACTTTCAGTTTATGTTACCGATATGTATTTAATCAAAAGTTGTAAAAATATTTCTGTGTAAATGTCTCATGTTACAACATGGACACCCACGGCTTACACACAAGTGCAGCCTATATATGTACAACATTTTTTAATATTGTTTAAATTTAGTGGGTAAGGCTTATATTTGGGTATGCTCACTAGTCCAGAAATTACAGTATATCAAAACTGATTTACGCACAGCATCAGATCTTCTAGACTCCATTGCTCAGTTTTTGAAGGAATTCTGCAGGAATGTTTTTCCAGACTTCTTGAAGAATCAACCACATACCCTTTGCGCATGCTGTTTGCTCAAAGCCTTCTGTCTGTGATGTGAAGAACTGAAGACAGAGCTTAATCACAATGACTGCATCTTTGGAGTTCTTGGTCTCCTGCAGAATTTATTTGAGGCTAGTTTGGTGTCTCCCTGATAGTGATGCATTAAGCATGGGCCTGCTTTAAATTATTTGCCTGGTAGACATGTCTAATGTAAAAGAACTGCCTCAGACTTGCTGGTGTGACCTGTCACAGAAAACTTCCACAATCTCACCTTGGTAGCTGAGTTATCAAGTTTAAAACCTCCTGGAAAGCTGTTTCTGTTTCAGTTAACGATTGTTTTGTCTCAAATGGGGAAATAATGATCAAAAGCCCATGTTTAATAGAATTCATAATTCACCTGAATATATATACAGTACCGGTATATATGTATATACAAAGTATATATATGTATATACA